>JALIZH010006021.1:0-16144 GCA_030522465.1 Rhipicephalus appendiculatus | reverse complement strand
TTTTTGCTGTTGCCGTCGCCGTCACCATCATGTCCCGGATATATATATATATATATACATATATATATATATATATATATATATATATATATATATATATATATATATATATATATATTGTAGCGATGCATTGGAACCTAGAAATGGGTTGCACTCTCGAGAGCCTTCTAGTGGGTCATCTGCAAAAAAGACGCCGCTCGCGCTTGGAGTTCGTGCCTGGCCGTGGCTGTCGCCATTACGCAGTATCTCTGAGTACCGGCAAATAAACGCCTTAACGAATTGGTGGAGAGTGCTCTGCTCCCATTCGATGCCTGTGGAGCTTCGATCTCGTACCCTGTCATCTACCATGCCCCAAGACGCTTCTCAGCAAACGCCTCCCCCATGCCGCCCACTTGTCCCGGTGTCCCACGCATCCGCGATCCGCCGATCTTCACTGGCGCCGATAGCACCGATGTGGAGGACTGGCTGGCACTTTACGATTGCGTGAGCATCCCGAACAAATGGGACGACGACGCACAGTTGACCAACTTGATATTCTACCTTGCGGGAGTAGCAAGTTTGTGGTATAACAACCACGCGTCTGATTTTGCGACTTGGTCCGATTTCAAGACCGCCGTCATCAACGTTTTTGGCCGCCCGGCAGTTCGCAAGCTGCAAGCCGAACAGCGCTTACGCGAACGTGCTCAGCAGGCCGGTGAATCATTCACCAGCTATATCGAAAATGTCCTCGACTTGTGTAAGAAAGCCAACGGAACCATGTGTGAGCCTGAGAAGATACGCAACGTTATGAAAGGTATTGACGAAGATGCCTTCACCATGCTGCTCGCCAAGAACCCTGCCACAGTGGCCGAGGTCGTCACGCTGTGCCAGAGCTACGAGGAGCTCCGCCGGCAGTGTTCGATGACCCGTCACTCCCCTTCACGAGATGCAGAGCTTGCTGGATTGGTGGCCACCTTTGACCAGACGGCGCTGCTGCCAGAGCTCAAGTCCTTTATCCGTGAGGAAATCGCACGGCAGTTCTCTCTCCTGGCCTTTGCCCAACCGCCGGCGGTTCAGCAGTCGGCGACCACCCTTCTTCCTCCCTTCGGCCGAGCGATTGAGCAAGAAATTTCGGAGGTCTTGCCAGCGTACCACCAGCAACCTCCGGCTCCTGCGCCCCAGAGTTACGCTCAAGTTGTCGCCAGGCCGCCTCAAGTACTTCCGGCGGCCGCACCTCTGACTTACGCCGAAGCCGCCGCGCGACCTCCATCCACCGAAGCGGGTGTGCCGGCTACGTATGCTGACGTCGTCCCTAGGCCTCGACTTCAGCCCACCATCCAGCCATTCCAGCCGCCGTTCCGTCCGTCAGGTCTTGCGACATGGGCGCGACCTACCCCGGCGAACCAATGGCGCACACCCGACAACCAGCCCATCTGCTTTGCATGCGGTTACGCCGGTCACGTTGCGCGTTATTACTTTCGGGTGCAACCGCCTCCTGTCCCGTCACCTGCCGCTGGCCAGCTGAGCCGTCCCTTTCACGACCCAGCCCCGTCTATGCAAGCGACGTCTCGCCCAGCTTCATCTCCTCGTAGGTCCACGTCTCCACGACGTCGATCCCTGGCAGCCATGCGGCCAAGTTCGGCCGCTCAAGAGCAGGAAAATTAGTCGTCGCAGTCCACGAGGCAAGGGCTGCGACGCTATCGAACTGTGAAAGCCCTCAGAGGAATCCATCGAATGTCATCGACGTGTTTGTGGACGATTTTCGCGCATCTGCCCTTATCGATACTGGAGCTGCCGTATCCGTCATGGACGGAAAACTTTGCCGCTTACTCCGAAAAGTGACGACGCCACTTTCTGGGATGTCCCTTCGTATCGCAAGTTCGCAGAGTATTCATCCTACAGCAGTGTGCACAGCTCGCGTCGACATTCAGGACGTTCTATATGTCGTCGAGTTCATCATCATTACTGCATGCTCCCACGACTTCATCATGGGAGGGGACTTTCTCTCGCGCCCCGACGCCGTCATTCATTGTGCCTCCGCCGAAATTGAACTCTCACCGTTCTCACATTTGACGCCAGGAGACAGTCCCTCAGCACTAAGCAAACTCCTCGTCAAAGACGATACGACAGTGCCTCCAAGCTCATCAACGGCTGTGTCGGTCTACTGCGCCGGTCTCTCCGACACAGTTGCACTCCTTTCGCCATCTGACCGTGGTTGCAGTAGGAAAGGGTTGCTGGTACCTTTCGCGACCGTGCAAGTAACTCAGGGCGACACCGCTATTTTTGTGAACAACCCGTTCCCGTACATTGTAACGTTGGTTCGAGGGGAATGTCTCGGCAGAGTGGAACCCGTCGACGATGCACAAGTCCTGGACGTACTCGGTGACTCGCGCTGTCCCAGTTCCCGTACCATCAGTGCTGTTTCCACGTCTGATCCATTATCTGCTGATGTATTTGGTAACTCCGTCGCTGATAACCTTACGTCGGTCCAGCGTTCCCAGCTTCTGGGCCTGTTGCAAGAATTTCGATCTTCTTTCGATGTCGGGCAAACTTCTCTCGGTCGCGCGTCCGCTGTTACACATCGCATCGACACTGGCGCCCAGCCACCGTTACGGCAACGTCCATATCGCGTGTCGCCTGCCGAACGTCGGGTAATTAATGAGCAAGTAGACGATATGCTCCGACGCGACGTAATTCGGCCCTCGGACAGCCCATGGGCGTCTCCTGTTGTTCTCGTTGCGAAGAAGGACGCTTCTGTGCGGTTCTGTGTGGACTACCGACGGCTCAATAAGATCACTCGCAAGGATGTTTATCTACTACCGCGCATCGACGACGTGATTGACAGCCTCCACGGAGCCGAATTCTTTTCTTCTCTCGATTTGCGCTCGGGGTACTGGCAAGTACCCGTGGCTGACGACGCTCGACCGAAGACAGCCTTTGTCACACTCGACGGCTTGTACGAGTTCAACGTCATGCCCATCGGTCTGTGTAAAGCGCCCGCGACCTTTGAGCGCATGATGGACGCCGTTCTGCGCAACTTGAAATGGCACACGTCCTTGTGTTACCTGGACGACGTCGTTGTTTTCGCTCCGGATTTCTCCACGCATCTCCAACGTCTGAAAGAAGTTTTCACACGTGTGAGCAACGCCGGCCTCCAACTAAATCTGAAGAAGTGCCAATTTGCAGCACGGCAACTCACAATCCTAGGTTACGTCGTGTCCAAGGACGGAATTCTTCCCGATCCGGCCAAGCTTCGGGCCGTGGCCGAATTTCCCAAACCTGCGTCCATCAAAGAACTGCGCAGTTTCGTAGGCCTGTGCTCATACTTTCGACGATTCATACGAAACTTTGCGACGATCATATCACCACTGACGAAGCTCCTTGGAAGTAACGGGCCCCTTAATTCGTGGTCATCCGAGTGCGACGACGCATTCGCCAACCTCCGCCGTTTGTTGACGTCTCCTCCCATACTACGCCACTACGACCCTACGGCCCCAACGGAGGCGCACACAGACGCCAGCGGTGTAGGCCTCGGCGCTGTCCTGGCGCAGCGCAAACCTGGATTCCCCGAATATGTCGTGGAATACGCAAGCCGTACGCTCACAAAAGCCGAGACAAATTACACCGTCAAGGAAAAAGAGTGCATGGCGATCGTCTGGGCCCTTACAGAGTTTCGTCCCTATTTGTATGGTCGCCCATTCGATGTCGTCACCGACCATCACGCACTATGCTGGCTGTCGTCATTGAAGGATCCCTCAGGGCGTCTCGCCCTGGGCTCTTCTCCTGCAAGACTACGACATCCGCGTGCTGTACCGCAACGGACGCAAGCATGCTAACGCCGACGCCCTCTCGCGCTCCCCTCTGCCTGACGAAAAAGCTCCCTGCTGAGTATCTTCCATTGCTGTTTCTGTCATCGATGTTCAAATCATCGCTACCGAACAGGGCAAGGATAATTGGATCGCCCCGCTGATCGACCTGCTCTATGATCCGTCCACAACACCATCCACTCGCGCCTTGCGCCTTGCCCTGACCGTCCGTTTGGGCGCGTGGGTATCGATTTGTATGGACCACTTCCGCTGACGTCGGCTGGTAACCGCTGGGCCATCGTCGCCGTAGACCATCTGACGCGATACGCCGAAACCGCCGCCCTCCCTGCGGCTACTGCGCGCGATGTTGCCTCCTTCCTGGTGCACCGATTCATACTGCGTCACGGTCCACCCCAGGAGCTTCTCAGCGATCGAGGCCGTGTTTTCCTGTCGGAAGTCATCGAAGCCATCCTCACGGAGTGCCATTCTGTCCTTCGCAAAACTGCTGCTTACCACCCGCAGACAAATGGCCTCACCGATAGCTTTAACCGCACCCTCGGCGACATGCTTTCGATGTACGTCGCCGCCGACCACACGAATTGGGATGCTATACTGCCCTTCGTCACCTAAGCTTACAATACCCCCCCTCAGAGCACTAATGGTTTTTCACCCTTCTTCTTACTATACGGACGGCACCCGTCGCACACCATCGACACGATACTCCCGTACACGCCGGATCCATCCGAGTGTGCCCCTATTTCTGACACAGCCAGGCTTGCTGAAGAGTGTCGCGAGCTCGCCAAGACTTTCACGACGAATGAACAAGAGCGGCAGAAGAGTATCGGTGATGGTTCCTCCACTTCTGAGCCCACGTTCCTCCCTGGAGCGCTCGTATGGCTCTCGGTCCCTACCTCCGCAGCTGGCCTCTCTTCAAAATTACTGCCGAAATACGAAGGCCCCTACCGTGTCAGCGAGCGCACATCTCCGGTCAACTACCTGATCGAACCCATCGAACAATCTTCGTACATGCGCCGTCGAGGGCGCGACATTGTCAACGTGGAGCGCCTGAAGGCCTACTATGACCCGCTCATAGTGACAAGCTGTTAGGTCGCCGGCGGCTCCCTTTTCGTCCCCGGGGTAATTGTAGCGATGCATTGGAACCTAGAAATGGGTTGCACTCTCGAGAGCCTTCTAGTGGATCATCAGCAAAAAGGACGCCGCTCGCGCTGGGAGTTCGTGCCTGGCCGTGGCTGTCGCCGGCAAATAAACGCCTTAATATATATATATATATATATATATATATATATATATATATATATATATATATATATATATATATATATATATATATATATATATATATATATATATATATATATGTATATATATATATATATATATATATAAGGCATAAATAAAAATAAATCAGCAGGAAAATATTCCACAGCACCTGATCGGGGACTCGAACCAGCGAACCCTCGCTCAGCAGCGTGCTGCGCTAGCCAACAAAGCCACGCGCCATGCTTGTGCCAATGTGATATAACGGCGAGCTATTCATATCCATCATTTCCCACACGCGGTACGCAGATCTCGGGACATTTTGAGCGCGTTTTCTATCACGCAACGCTTTTACGATTTCTTTCAAATTAAAACTGCCCTTGAGACACGCATGAAAAAGTGGCCCCCTTCGGTACCACTCATAATGTGGAAGGAAAAATAGCAGTTGTTCCGTGTACGAACACAACCGATGAGCGAAGCTCCCTATAGAAATCGGACGCACGCGGCTTTCGGCGAGCGCGGCATTTCATTGTCCACGCAACGGACCAACCAGTGGGCGGACGCCAGGGTGAAGCGATGGTTTTTCGCGTTCGCCAGTTTGAGGGGAGAGGGCAGAGTCGAAGAAAGAGGGAGAGGCAGACTAATCTGCCTCCGTTTCGCATGCGTTCGTATTCTCGCGCTTTGCGCATGGGCGCTGAGCCGTGCCCCCACGTCGGGAGGCAGAAAATAGCGCCCATTTTTAGATGTGAAGCATCTTATGGCGAAGCTTAATCCGGTGGTGGTGTGCGCATGCGCAAAGCCTCTCAAAAAAATAAAAGACCTCCTCTCCCCCTCTCTCTCCTGTAGGCATCCCTCCCCGCGGCAACCACACCCTCACTGCGCATGCACCTCCCCTCCTCTCTCCCCCTCCCCCCCTCTCTCCTCTAGGCATCGCTGCCCGCGGCGTCCACACTCCCACTGCGCATGCGCGTCCCCCCCCTCTTTCTCCTCTCCTACGCTCCCCCCCTCTCTCCTCTAGGCATCCCTGCCCGCGGCGTCCACGCTCCCACTGCGCATGCGCGTCCCCCCTCTCTCTCCTCTCCTACGCTCCCCCCCCCTCTCTCACCTCGCGACGCGGACGCAGGCAGCGTCTGCTAGCGAGTTTCTTGGTTGAAAAAGCCAGCAGATCCCACGCACTGTGGGAATCGATGTAATGCGAAGCAGCCAGGAAGGAGCAAATCATGCTTTACATACTTTGCATGTCAAGTTTTACATGTGAGGACCTGTCATTTGTGTTCGTCATACAGTCACGTCGCGCAATACCAATTTTGGTGCATATCAAGCTAGCGAACTGGATACAAGCGCACCATGAGCGTGGCATATAAATGGCGTTGTAGATGACATGCATGTCAAGATTTTCTGTTACCACCTGCCACTAATGTTCGTTATACTGTCATGTCACTTAAAATCGTATTTGGAGTATATCGAGCTAACGAAACGGCCGCGGGCGCGCCATGAGCGTGGAATGCAAGTCATGTCGCTCATGACATGTCATGATTTCCATATTACCACTTGTTATTTATGTTCGTCATACAGTCATGTCACTCAATACCAAATTTTGTGTATCTCAAGCTAACGAAACGGCCGCGAGCACGCCATGGGCGTGGCATGCAAGTCATGTCGCACATGACAAGTCATGATTTCCATATTACCACTTGTCATTTATGTTCGTCATACAGTCATGTCACTGAATACCAAATTTGGTGTATGGTGGTCATTCGACACGTACATCGGCAGCATATCTGTGAGTGTTCTGTTTAACCGCTTCGTGAGACCGTTCGTTTGAGGATGGTATGAGGTGGTCAGTTTGTGTTTAGTGGCGGAGGAACGGAGAATGTCGGCGATGACTCGAGAGAGAAAGGTGCGGCCACGGTCAGTGGGAGCGTCATGAAGTTCGAGAAGAACCGTTCGACGTAATTGTCTCGGTATGACTAACAGAAGTTCCGGCCCGTCTGGATGGAAGTTACGACGGTATTGGACACCATCCCGGAGGACGAATTGGCGCACAGAGGCGTCGTTGGGCGATGTCTGCAGACGGTTGATGAGTGCTCGCAGCGAAAGGTCGCGTTGCTGCTCTTCTGCGACGTTGTCGAAAGGAGACAGAGAAAAGACGCAATTGGTCGAGTCGTGGTCAGCGTCATCGGGCTCGTCTACCGGATAACGAGACAAGCAATCGGCGTCCATGTGTAGGCGGCCTGATTTATTGGTATTATTGTCAAGCCAAAGTTGACCACCGGCAAACATGTACGATTGGATGTAATAGATAATAGAGAACGAGGCACTGTAATACTCTGGCGGAGAAGAACATCCTTGACAGGAGTCACGATGTACTCGCCATCGGGCACTGGTGGGGATGGTACCTTGTCAACGTACCAGGGCTGAGGGTGGTAAGCGAACGAATTCCGCGGCGCTCAAGTGAATGGGAGGCGGTTCAGGGGGGATCTAGAAGAGCGAGGTCTAGGCGGAGAGTACCAATAGAGCAGTCTATGAGGGCCGAATGAGCAGAAAGAAAGTCCAAACCTAGAATGACGTCGTGGGGACAGTGTATGAGTACGGTGAAAACAACGACGGTAGAGCGATCGGCGATGTCGACTCGAGCTGTACACATGGCGATTACACAAGCGGTTCCACCATCGGCGACACGGACAACTGGCGTAGTGGCGGGCGTTAGAACTTTTTTCGGGCGAGTGCGAAGACTAGCGCTCATCACAGATAAATGAGCCCCCGTGTCGATGAGAGCACGAACAGGAACGCCGTCGATGTGTAGTTCAATGAGGTTCATATTGGTCGGAAGGGTCAGTAAAGGATTTGACAGCGTAGGGAGCAATGCAGCGGCACCTCCGGGTGCTGCACCATCTAGTTTCCCGGTTGGGAGCGTGCGTTGAAGCTTGGCGAATTGGAGCGACGGGGCTGGGGTGAGCGAGACTGCCGGCGCAGGGGCGAAGATGAGCGCCAGTACGGGCGGCTAGGAGCAATAGGTTCAGCGGCAGAGTGATCTGTACGTGCTGTAGAGGGACGGTAAGAGCCATTGACGCGGCGGTAGCCATTGTACGTGTTCTGCACCGGAGAGTTCCAGCGATTACGACAATGCCGAGAGATGTGTCCAATCCGGTGGCAGATGAAACAAATCGGTCTGTCGTCAGGAGTGCGCCATTCAGCGTTGCGGAAGGGTGGTTGGAATGGAGGCGGTGAAGGGGGCGAAATCGGAGGCTACGGCCGACAGTCCACATTATCCATCGAGCAGACAGAGTGGAGTCCCATGTTGGCGATCTCTTGGCGGACAACAAAAACCGGAACTGCAGGAGAAGAGCATGTGCTGGGCTCGCAGGTAGCCGGATAGCATAAATGTAGCGCGAAAAACCACGGACACAGAAAAAGAGCACCGTGGTTTTTTGCACTACATTTATGATGTCGTATTACCAACTCGCCCAGCAAGACGGGCACGACACTCATCAAAACATGTCTTCAAATGTGCTCGTCTTTGCTTGCTTACAGATTCCGATGATCATTTCTGCAACCAGCACGGCTTTTCCAAGTTTGTTTCACTCGTGCGAACATCTTTCAACAAGCGTTCACGTGGTTCCCATAGAGCCAGCAGCTTACGTCATCGACGAGTCATGGTGTGACTACGTGGTCCAATCAAGGATGGGTGTACACGCCCCTCAACCGTACATAAGGAACGTCTCGGATCCACACGGACTCAGTTGCGGGCACGGCACTCATCAAAACATGTCTTCAAATGTGCTCGTCTTTGCTTGCTTACAGGTGAGACGGAACTTTTCAAGTTTTCGAAGTGATGAACTGTTTCTTATAGTCGTGCCGTGCCCCAACACGCTATTGTCGTTATCCTGTGATTGCTGGTCTATGCTGCTGAAATTGACTAGTAGCGGTGATATTGAAACAAACCCCGGTCCCGCTGTACTCGAAGAAAAAATTGAACAAATTTTGCAAACATTGAAAGAACAGACAAAGACACTTACTGATATAAAACGTGATCAACGTGCGCTTCAGAAGGAAGTCAAAGATAATGGCAGCGTTATAAAAATATTTGAGGAAAGATTATCTACGATTGAGTCATCCCTTCCGAAATTGGTCGAAACGCAAGTGGTGGTTTCCGCTTTAACTGAGCAGGTTGCTGTGCTTTCTCGAAAGGTTGACGACCTGGAAAACCGGCAACGAAGAAATAACTTGATACTTCATGGCCTTCCCGAGAAAATGAATGAATCAGCCGATGAACTGCTTGAAGCTGTAAACCAAAAACTTTTTTCTGTCATAGGTGTAAGCCCAGGCAGTGTAGAACGCATGCACCGGCTTGGAAAGAAGCGAGACCATCACCGGCCAGTTATATTTCGCTTATACAACTTCAAAGAAAAGAACGAGATCTTGATGAAATGTTCGAAACTGAAAGGAACAGGTCTTTCATTAAGTGAAGACTTTTCAAAGTGCGTACTTTACTGTCGCAAGCGTCTTTGGGAGAGCGCAAAAGAAGAAAAACGAAGCGGTGCGCGCGTACGCCTTGTTCACGACAAACTTTATGTGAACAGAGATACGTACTTCTGGGACGAAGACAGCGCTTCCAGGAAGTCGTGCTTAGCTGCTGGTAATTCCTCAAACCTCGTGAAAACTCCGCAACGCGAGCACTACTCCTGATCCAGTGACAGTTATTAATCTCAACGCGCGCAGCCTCGTGAATAAAATTTCAGATATTGAGTGTGTTTTGCTTGAGCATGAACCAGATGTACTCATTGTTACTGAGACTTGGCTGAACAAATATATCGATAACAGCGAGTTTCTTCCCCCAAATTACACAGCTTATCGTAGGGATCGAGGATCTAGGGGCGGTGGTGTTGCGGTTATTTGTAAAAGATCAACTGTATGCATAGAACGGTCTTCGCCACCAGAAATTGAATGTGTTGCATGCGACTTGATTTTATACGGCAGCACGTTCACATTCATTGCAGTTTATCGCCCTCCCGATTCATCGGAAGACTACATGCTACATTTCAATGACTTCTTACATAGTGAATTTCAGTATTCAAAAAGAAAAATAGTACTGGCTGGTGATTTCAATCTTCCGCATATTGATTGGTTGGAATACAAAGAGGGTCAAGTGGATGTATTGCCATCCCGTGCTCTTCTTGATGGGGTGTTCTCGCTCAATCTGGTCCAAATTGTTCAGGGGTACACACGGATACACGAAAAGGGAGGCTCACTACTTGATCTTGTATTTCTGAGTCCATCTCTAGCTCAACAAAAGTACACTTGTGAAGTCACGGAGGGGATATCAGATCACAGTATGGTGATTCTTCACCTATTAGGCATTCGTTATGAAGAACGAGTCACAAAGTCTGTACTGGTACCCAATTACTCTAGAGCTGATGATGTCTCAATTCTAGACTACCTTGACGTTGATTACGACAGTTTTAAACGCATTGCTGCATCTGACAGTTCAACGATTGATGAGGCGTGGAAATGGTTTAAAGAAATGGTACACGCACTGATAAAACGATACATACCTGAAAGACAGAAGAAAGTTCAAAGAAGGAATCCGTGGATTACGCGAAAAATTATTCACATGAAGCGTCATTTAAGGCGCATGCGGGCAAAACGAAAAAATAGTAAACAAAGTAGGAAATCTATTGACGTCACGACGCTTTCTTTGTCGTTCAGAGCTGAACTGGCTGATGCAAAAAAGCGGTACATGAATGAATCTTTAACGCAGTATATTAAAACTGCACCGCAGAAATTTTGGCGCTATTTATCTACAAAAAAAATCCACTGATGTGAATTTAACTAATGAGAACGGCACCGTTACCGACAGTTTTCAATTAGCATGTACTTTTAATGATTATTTCGAATCGGTCTTTACGAAAGATGATGGCATTTTGCCGCACTTTTCCTTAGGCCGCCCTGCGTCGCCAATAACCAACATTGTGATAACTCAAGAAGGTATATGTAACCTTCTTCTCAGTCTCGATCAAAAGAAATCAACTGGCTTAGATGGAATACCGAATGTATTTTTAAAAAGGTACGCTGAATGGTGTTCCTATTATCTGACTGACATATTTAACAAGTCTTTGCGTGATGGAAGGGTTCCTAACGATTGGAAATGTGCTAAGGTCGTACCGATTCACAAAGGAGGCGCTAAACACAGTGTAAACAACTACAGGCCCGTGTCTTTGACAAGTACATGCTGTAAAACACTGGAGCATGTACTTACTAAGCACTTAACGAAATTTCTCGAAGAGCACCAACTAATGGGAAAACAACAGCATGGATTCAGGAGAGGTTTCTCGACTGTGACAATTCTCACCGAGGTAACTCATTTCATAAACCAAATTGTGGACGAAAGAGGACAAGTTGACATTATTTTTCTTGACTTCAGGAAAGCGTTCGACAAAATTCCGCATCCGAAATTGCTACATAAACTTAGCGCGATTTTGCAGAATGATGAGCTCATAAACTGGATTGCAGCTTATTTGACAAACAGAGAGCAGGTGGTTTGCATTAAAGGCGCAATTAGTACGAGACGGGTGGTAGGTTCAGGGGTTCCACAGGGCTCTGTCATAGGGCCACTACTGTTCTGTCTTTATATTAATGATATGAACAGCGGTTTCTCACCTGATGTTTTTATTAAGCATTATGCGGATGACACAGTCATCTACTCTAAGGTGGAATCGAACAACGACCAGGAAAAGCTTAATGAACACCTAGGCATGATAGGCTGTTGGTGTAAAAAATGGCAAATGGAGTTGAACCCTAGCAAAACCGTCTTTATGCCGATTACGCGAAAAACCAAGCATCTTTCATTTCGTTACGTAATACATGACGAACCACTCTGCCGAGTATCAGAATATAAATACCTGGGTATGTACATCACAGATAACTTGAATTGGAACCGCCATGTAGACTATATATGTGATAAGTCACAAAAAAAGCTTTGGATGCTACGTCGGAGGCTTGGTGATGCGACACCTGAAGTAAAACTTTTAGCGTACAAGTGCACAGTACTTCCGTTGCTGGAATATGTATGCCCGATATGGAAGCCATATACGCAGAACAACATCGCTAAATGCGAACGGGTTCAAAATAGAGCTTTGAGATTTATTTTTAATTCTTACCGTAAAACGCAGTCAGTAACAAGTCTAAGAACAAAAGCCGCTATTCTTACAGTGCACGACAGAATGAACGTCAACAGCATGAAATTCTTTTTTCACATATTCCATGGCATTTACAAAACCGAGATAGCGAACGTTTTCTGCCTAGACACGTCACAGTCGCGGACAAAGCACAGTAAGCACATAAAACCTTTCAAGTATAACACGAAGTCATTTAAAAATTCGTTTATTGTATCCGCTGTTGACACGTGGAACAAGTTACCGAATGACGTTGTATTGTGTAACAATGTTGAAGCTTTTGAGGATGCATTGTTGAATCTGATGTACCGTTGTAGTTAATGCCGCTTTCAATGTTGAACTGCGCAGTGCAAAGGCCCTCACTTGCTCATCTGTGTTCTGCTGAGTTGGTGCTGTAATGTGTGTATTGAATGTTAGAACTTTGTTTGCATTTATTTTTAAATTTCTTTGTCTGAATTTGTGAGTTTTTTTTTCTCCTTTTGTATTAATTTTTGAAAACCATGAACTTGTGCCCGATTGAGCAACTCCTGTTTTGGCATGTATGCTAACAGTATGGATAAATAAAAATAAATAAAAAATAAAAAAAGACGCCCTTCTGTAGCCGGATAGGCGGCTTCAATTTCGCGTCCCACAATACGGGTATCATTGGCATCGTTGTTTGCAGAACATGGAGCATCGGCACAAGACGACGTCGGCGCAGTGTTGGGCAAGCGAGCGAACTGTTGAGTAATGCGTTTGCTTTTGGCGAGTTCCAGGCGACGGCATTCTTTTATGACTGCATCAATAGTGGACACGTTATTGAAAACGAGCAAGTTGAAGGCGTCATCAGCGATGCCCTTGAGGATGTGGGCAACCTTGTCCTGTTCCGTCATGCGTTAGTCAACAGCGCGGCAGAGGGCCAAGACGCCTTGAATGTACACCACGTACGGCTTTGTTGACGTCTGCACGCGGGTCGACAACGCATTTTTCGCGGCGAGTTGGTGACCATCAGAGTTGCCGAACAACTCTCTAATCTTCACTTTGAATGTGTCCCAACTTGTCAGCTCAGCATCATGCGTCTCATACTAGACTCGAGGGGTGCCGTCGAGGTAAAATACCACGTTGGCAAGCATGAGAGTAGGGTCCCATCGGTTACCTGTGCTGACGCGCACGTAAAGGCTGAGCCACTTGTCGACGTCTTGCCCCTTGGCGCCAGAGAAAACGCCAGGGTCGCGAGGAGCGGTGACGTTGATGTAGGTTGCATTGGCGGCAGGTGTTGGAGCCGGAGTGGTTGACGTATTTTCCAGAGCCATGTTGGAAGGCTCAAGGTGACGTCCGCTGCGAAGCTTCGTGACGAAGGGAGGTACCCAGCACGTCCACCAAAATGTTAAGCGAGGAGACGCAGACGAGAGAGACTGTAAGCAAGTGTATTAGCGGTAGAGTACCGTGACACTTCAAGCTAAGGCATGCAGCGGCACACAAGAGTCTCCAAATCATCGTCGTCCTCATCAACGTATTTGTGCTTTGATGGCTGCCCATAGCAATATCAAATGACATGGCTACTTTGGTTACTTTTGGCGTGAGTTCTGGCGCCTTTTCATGTCCACCCAACGGCAACCCTGTCAGTGGGTATGAGCCATGTCAGAGGCAACAACAGCTACAACAGCGTCGGCTTCTGCATTGTAGGCACTCGCAGCGCGTTGTTCAAATACAAACATGTAACAACTATGACAGCTGCTAGTTCACGGTTGTCCTGTGTATACCTATACGTCCTTTTCGAGCGTCCTTTGTGCTGCGGCAACGCTCTGCAAGTATCGAGCTGCTTGTCGTTCTTCGTGTGACATTCTAATTTCTTGCTATCGCATTCATTGCTTCGCGCTAGTGGCGAAACTGACTTTTTTGAACTGATATGCCCCATAGAAAGGCAGGTGTGAGAAGGGGCTCTTGCCTCCCTTTCCCCAAGCCACACCGGAAGCTCCCCCCCTCCCCCCCCTCCTCCACCTCGGGCACCCTCAAGACAAAATTCTGCCGATGCCCATGAATACGCGCGACAGTGAGTGTCATCGAAACTCACTGATCACACCTGAAATTACAGTGTTGCAACCGCGTTGCTCCGTTTCACGTTTCTATCGCGATTTTTCTCGCCATTATACGAGACAGAGTGTTTACGCATCCTTTATATATCACCCACAGCCTGATAAGATTAGCAGGGAATATTTAATTTGTGTCATCACGTCGCCAAATATAATGTAGCTGTCAGGGGCGTGTTAAACATGTTATTTCGTCTAGGAGTCAGCAACGTTAGTGTATGGTGGATCCCACAGTGCAGGTGAAGCGTTACAGAAGATCAATACTGGGGCATTACGGCTGAAAGGCCTTGTCCTAGTGAAACAAAATGAGTTCTTCATACAGCACACCTTGCTTGTGCTCACAAGCATTTTATTTCGAGCCCATTATACATCAGGCATGTGTGCAGACCTCATGCTGTCATTGAAAGCAGCAGTAGTTACACAGGGTGGGACATTTTAATGCGTTATATCAACAGCATTTCTGTTTGTTGCAGGTATTTACTTTGTTTCCTTAGGTAGGTGCTATCTGCACTAAGAATGCTAAAGTAAAGTTTTAACTTTATCCAAAGCAATTAAGGTATGCGCCCAAATGATGTCGTTCACAGCCAATCTTCGCTACCGTTCAACAATTCGCGTGTGTTGCCCCTTAAAACGGCATGGAGCCTGCAGATCTGAAAAGAAAGAAAGAGACGGAATTTTAATGGTGACAACAGGGAAATTCAAGTAGCATTAGTTTTGCCTGTGCTGAAGTGTATTATGTGTCGACTGTTAGTTGCCCACATGTGCGGATTCATCCCCACAATAACCAGACGTATGTGCCATACGTGACATATGCCCATATGTGCCGATTCCATTCAATGATGACAGGAGACATTATTAATTTCCTTTCGGACAATTTCTCTTACCTTACGATGGTGTTGTTTGATATGCGTGTGTGATATGTATGTCTGTGTGTGTTCTTAGATGTGTATGCTTGTGTGTTTACTTTACATGTACTGATGTTTGTATGTTATTTCTTGTGTTATGTGCTCGATCTCCACTCAATGGCTAAGGAGCAGCCGGCGCCCTATTTGTGTGCCATCACCTGCTTTTACATTACATGAATTAAAAAAAAATTTAAGAAGGCTTTCCTGAAAGTCTCAGTATAGTAGGAAGCAGCGAAGTTACAGGAACAACTGAAATCTCGGCGAATTATTTTATTACAAAGGGAGAGAAAGAACTCATCCTTGGAAGAAAAGTTTGTAGAAGCCAAATACAGGCAGTTGCAAAACTAATTTTAGCCCTGGTCTGCAGAGCATTGGTTGGAGTAGAGTTGATTCATGCAGCTCCTGCTATTCTTTCAGGTGCAGATTGGCTGCTCAGCTACAACTAAGTCCCACATAATCGCTCGCCAAGTGTCAAGCCATAAAAATACAAAGTGCCAGGTCCCCCCATAATCGCCAGTCGAGCCGAGGCGAAGCGTTATTTAGCAGCGTTTATTAAGTGTAACTGACGTCACCGACTGCCAAAGTAAGCTAGGTCTGCCTTCTGTTCACAATAGCGACGAATTTAGTTCTTATCGCTTTAATAAAATAGATTTTTGCTGCGCATTATAGTTCTGTTTAATAATTGCACTGCCATATGCAAATCATTGTAGCGAGGTAACGCGTAATTCAACGATGGCGGCAACACTGCGCTATGTATGTAGAAATAACAGCGACACAATGCTGACCATGCTGACATCGACGGACGTTGCAACGGAACAAGCAATTGCAAATTTCGAAATGGCGCTTCAAGATATAAATGGCAATGCATGGTAGTGTACACTCGGCATCTCTGGGACATGCCGTGGCACACCTGAAATTTGGGCCTCGGGACG
>JALIZH010006018.1:0-39820 GCA_030522465.1 Rhipicephalus appendiculatus | reverse complement strand
AGCAGCTCAAGGAACACACGGACGAAAAAACACAGTAGACAAAGAAGAACACAACCGCATCACGAGGTAATGCTGTACACCATGCTTGACATTTAAAGTTGACAGAACGAGCTTCCACAATCAAGCCCACATGAAGCGCGCAGTTATCCCTATTGACGGCTTCGAATGAGGAGCGTAATTACGCACCGTATCAGCCGCGGCCGCTAAATATAAACCTTGAGCGAAGTCATTCTCTTCCGAAGCCTCCCTCCCCCCTGCAGGGTTCTCTCTATATATATCTAGGGGACTTCTGCACGTTTGGTGTTGTATAGATTTTTTCGTCGTTAGACAATGCTGTGTGTGTGTGTGTGTGTTTTTTTTTTTCTTTTTTTTCGCAGACACAGGCCTTTGATGACCTTGTCGACAACACGCAATCCTCAGTCCACGAGTGCAGTCAAGAACGGCACCTTTCTCTTTTTATCACAGCCAAGAAAGGGATCACGGCTTAATACTGTCGTGCGGGGCGCGATGAGGCGAGAAATCCATGTTTGGAAGGCGCGCTTCTGTCCGCTCCTGGAGAGACGACGCCGAAGGGAGAAAAGTGAAAGGGAAAGGCAGGCACAGCAGCTGAGCCCACGGTTGGCTAAGCTCTGCTGCTCGATAGGAGAAGGTTGAAATGGAACTGAAAGAAGGGACTCTATGGGGAGCTCATGGTTCAGTTTAGTTTGGAGGCAAGGACTTACTACAGCAGAGCTGTTCAGCTCGATGTTTGCCCTGTGTCATGTCAAACGTGGGTGAGCAGCTGGCAACCTAGCATGGCTTTTCCCATGAACGAGGGTTGGACAAGAGAGAATTCTAGGAGCTGCCACGGTGCGAACGTATAAAAAGCACAATCATCGCGTCAGCAGTCATTAATTATTTCCGTCTAAAGTGTTTTAGTCCGTTCAAACAAAGAGCCAACTACTGTGGCTCCCCCAGCGGAGTATGCAGCTGTCGCAGCACCTGTCGTGCGCGACGCTCCGTGGAGGATTCCTAGAGGAGAGAACGGGGGGAACCGTAGGAGAGGAGAAAGAGAGGGGGGAGGGGACGCGCATGCGCTGTGGGGGGTGTGGGAGCCACTTCGTAGAGTAGAGGATTCCTAGAGGAGAGAAAGGGGGGTGAGCGTAGGAGAGGCGAGAGGGGGGAGAGGACACGCATGCGCTGTGGGACGCCGCTCCGTAGAGTAGAGGATTCCTAGAGTAGCGAAAGGGGGGTGAGCGTAGGAGAGGAGAGAGAGGGGGGAGGGGATGTGCATGCGCTGTGGTGGTGTAGGACGCGGGCGCCGCTCCGTAGAGTAGAGGATTCCTAGAGGAGGGAAAGGGGGGTGAGCGTAGGAGAGAGAGAGAGGGAGGGGACGCGCATGCCCTGTGGTGGTGTGGGAAGCGGGAAGGAGGGACGGACGGTATTGTCTGCTCATTCCATCAATCCAATAATGCAATTCGTAAACATGAAGAGGACGTCTAGGGAGCATCAAACATCCATTTATGCCTCCAGACAAGCTTCGTGCATTACAATAGCGGTTACAACTTCTCGTTCTGTCATCTGTTCCAACCAAAACAAATCCGGCGAACCCTATAACCGCAACTTGTCGATCTTTTATTGCCGGTGCCATGGTTACACCGCTTCCCGATTTCCTTTGCCAAGTGGTGTTCTCCCAGCCATTCGCGGTCACCAGCATCGGTCGAGCAACCCGGAAGGCAAGAATAGCATTTCGCCGATCTTCTCAGATGATAACTATAAGGGAGAGATCATAGCCGCTTATCGAAAGTAAAACACACTTACTACAACCAATCCGCAATGAGCCATCGGGGCGCTGACCCTCGGTAAAAGAAAGCGAAGGCGTATTTCTATCCGCTCGGCTCCCGAAATCCACGTCCTGCACGTCACACGCGCTGTAGGCGTGAAGCCATCCAGCAATTACCCGTTGCGATAAACTCGGCAAAATAAAAAGCCGAGAAAAAAAATATTGTGAAAGCAAGAAGCAGGAAGAGCAGCTACGGAAGGCGTGGAGTGTGTGGCGAAGGAGAGCCGACTTTGGTAAGCGCTGTCGTCCAAAGAGGCGCACCCGAGCCCACGCGGTAATTAACATTCCCGACCGATGACAAAGGGGTCTGCAGTGCGTCACGCCGTCGGCGCGCTTATCGACCCCCAGTGCAAACCAGGCGTCGCATTGCCGGGTCGAACCACGCGCGATCAGCCGGAAGAACGTCGGTCGCCCGTGGTTATATATGGTGCCGCTAGCACGCACGTGTGTGCTCCACTAACATTAGCCTCCCAGAACGGGTATTCACTTGAAGCGCGTAGAAAGAAAAAAGAGAGTATGATAGAGGGGGGCAAAGTAATAGCAGCGCGCATACCACGGCCTGTGGTATGCGGGTGAGCGCCACAGGTGAAATTTGGTATAATTGAAAGTTGGGCTTGTTGGTGTTGGTTCATGATGTAGGAATAGAGTGTGTGTGTGTGTAGGGGGGGGGGGGGGGGGCTAAGACGGCACGCCCTGTATCCATCTTTTCGTGTGGGACCGTGTCAGTCGCGACCTCCCCCCCGCCCCCCCACACACACACATCATGAACATGTGCAATGGTCATTATTATTATTATTATTTGATTAGCATACACAAATAGAAACGGACAGAGAGGAAAGAGGGAAAGAACAGGCTGACAACTGCCACTTAGAGGGACACAACGCTTGCCTACTCTTTCGGGAGAAAGGAAGAGATAGTGAAAAGAAAAATAAGAGCAGAGAAAAAGGAAAGAAGATAGGAAAAACCCAAACAGTAAAAAAGACATTGAAAGCTTTATACGACACATTGCGTGTCATAAATAATAAAAATACAAACGGTTTGTTATAGTTGGCGACTTTAACATAGCAGAAAAACTCTGGCAAACATGCTGCAACGACCATCATGCCAGCAACCACGAGAAATAAACGTATTACATGAGCAGTTGTGGTCACGGTTGCCTAACATCAGCTATGGTGGTAGTGCTTATCTAATATTTGTGGTTACAGTGTTGGCTATCCGTTCTAACAACAATGTGATAAATAGCAAGAAGAAGAAGAAATAGTAGAGAAGGAAGGCAGGAAGGTAAACCTGTTCAGGACAACCGGTTTGCTACCCTACACATGGGAACGGGTTGGGGGAGACTGAAAGATGGAGAAGAAAAAACGGAAAGAGAGAGAAAGACAGCATTAAACACAGCACACACGCTGTCAGTCACAGTCCGTCACTCTGGCGTGGTACGCGACATCACTGTCACAGACGCTTGTCCAAGTTCATTTTAAAGACAATAGTCTTTCTTGGGATACCTAAACGGAGAAATTTTGGTCTGTGTTTAGAAAAAGTTTATTTCATCATAAGACGCTATGAACGCATCGAAACAGCGTCTATACCACAAGGACAATAACATACACTAATGACAGCACAATATACATGAAACGTTTTTACAAAAATGTCCAAGTCCACAAAGTGTCCGTAACACATACTGCTAAGGACTAACTACACACACACTTATCACAATATACACAATGTACACAATGATGTACATGCACAATGCACATGACTCAGTGAACTAAATACGTACAATAAATGATATGGTGCATGCAATTTAGATAATGTACAGCGTTAGCATGAAGTGTAGGTACACAAGCACCTACAAGCATACTGTGACATGCGCGCACAAAAATAATAAGCACATCCAGTTTATATGCGCTAACCAATCACTGTCTGGTGACCTGGCTACAGGAACCAGGCCAGATGAAAAACTAGCCGCACACGTCCATCGACTACCGACAAGAAGCGGCATGACCATTGCCGTAGAAATTCCTCTTCCCCAAGGAAGAACAATTCCTCCGACAAAAAGGACAGTAGTTCGCAGTATAAGCGTTCCAGTATTGGAAACAGAGCACGACGACGGTGATCCGCTGCAACGGCTTCACATCTGTTTCGCCACAAACAAAAAAGCTCCCGCGGCAATTAGAAGGCGTGCGAAGCGACTACGTGAGCATCGACCAGAAGTGGCAAAACGATGAACTCCTAGGCCACGGAAACCTGTGTTCACGGCTCTCCAAAATACTCTTGCAGTTACGCATTGCTGTAGCACATGCTGGTTTGACTCTTCTAGTGGACAATTAGGGCAAGTGGAAGATGGGACCATGCCCCACCTCTCTAGTCTGTCTCGTGTTGGGAGTACTCGCCATCCCAGGCGCCACATAAAGTCGCGGAGATGGCCAGGCAGAAAGGTTGCCGTTATAGCGCCCCACGAGACACGACTAGAACGTGCTAGACGGGCTGGTGGAACCATAGGGAGCAGCAGGGCCGCCGTTATATCTACCACACGGTTTTCTAGGATATCTACGTCAGGACAGACCTGCTGTGCGTGACGATAAAATGCTACAGCCGTTGAGTAAAATGCAGGTACGTCAAGAACATGCGGCGCGGAATTAAGTCGTGCTTCCGGTAACAAATAGCGTATCTTAGTGCCTAAGAAGTAGCAGGCAAGATCACGCGCGGGGCACTGATCACCGTGTAGCAAGCGAAGCAAGAATCGTAGAGCAAGCAACCGACAGCGAACAGACACGGATGGGAATGCGAATCCGCCTCTGTTGCGTGGTTGCCCCAACGCAGCACGACAAACCAGCTCAGTTCCACCCGACCAGAAAAATGAGCCGAGAAGGGATTGCATCGACCTAGTTACTCGCAATGGGGGTTGTACAACATGACAAACGTACCATGCACGGCCGCAAAATACAGTCTGCGCTAAGTACCTTCTTTCCAATAGAGGTAAATCGTACTGTTGCGCTTCCTGAACATGCCGTTTTACATCTTCGAGTATTGAAACCCACACGGACGCTGATATGCCGTAGTAAGTATAATCGATCCCCAAAATGCGAATAGAGTCGCTTTTTTGAAGACGGAAAAAAAGAGCTTAGGCAGGTGTCTGGGGAACCAATGAACAAATATCGACATTTTGAAAAATTTAACGCCGCACCTGAAATATCTCCATACTCAGCAAAAAGCCGTAGGCTACGAGACAGACTGTCCTCATTCTTCAAGTACAATGTGATATCATCGGCGAAAGCTGTCACCTTCACCGTACCACTTCCAGGTAGTGGGAGGCCTCGAACGTATGGATCATTAAGCAGTGAGCGCAGGAATGGTTCAAGACTAAGCACAAAAAGCACTGGAGATAGAGGACAACCTTGGCGCACTCCGCGGGTAACAGGAAATGGGGCACTTTCATAGCCATCAAGAAACAATGAGCTGTGTATATTTCTGTATGCGTTTCTGAGCAGCTCAACAAAGTTTTGCGAGAAGCCAAACGCCGCCATTACGCGAAATATGTAGCTGTGCTCAAGGCGATCGAATGCCTTTTCTTGATCAAGGGAAACCAAGAGCCCACGTGCTGATCTCGCTGTCGTGTACGCAATGATGTCACGCGTAACAAAGGAGAGGCTATGAATCTCTCTTCCAGGGATCGAGCACGCCTGATGATGTCCTATTAAGGAAGGCATCAGGCTTCTCAAACGCCGAGTGACAACTGCTGCAAATGTTTTGTAATCGACGTTGAGAAGCGTAATTGGTCTCCATTCCTCCGGGCGAACTGAAAATGGGTCATGTTTAGGAATTAACACAATGCGACCATCGCGAAAACTACCCGGGAAATCAAAGTCCTCAAAGCAGCGGCAAATAACAGAGGTGAAAGTGGCACCAATGTCTTCCCAAAAGGTTAAGTAAAACTCAACTGGCAACCCGTCCGGCCCAGGAGCCGAACCACGCTTCATAGAAGACAATGCCTCTTTCACCTCATCAGCTGATGGACTTGCGCAAAGTTGTGCAGCTACCTCTGGTGGAACCTGAGGCAAACCACTAAGCATTGTTAATGTCTCAGTGGTACCACTGTGCGCTGAAAAAGTCGTACGAGCCATGTTTTCGAAATGACTTAAGAAGAGAGATCGATCACGCGCAGGTGGCGACGCAACGGGAAGAGCGCTGGCGGCTTGGGTAATCAACGGACTCGATTGTCTGAGAAGTGAGCTTCTCGCAAAGCGCAGAACTTCGGGGTGAGCACATGGACTACGTCTGCAACGCCAAGCAGCCGCCGACAACGACGATGCTGCAATAAGGCGCTGGAAACGACTCCGTAGATCTCGCTGCCATGCGCGCATCAAAGGAGTTGGTCGATCTACCCGAAGAGCAATGCGTAGCTTTGTGGCAGTGTCTGCTAGTTCTTCCGACATACGCCGCCTCAAAGCACGCCCTTCAACTGAGCAGTGTAGACGCCACTGCACCTTAAGCGCGTCCCACGATTCTGGACCGGATCCGAGAAGGGAGGCGCGCAAGGCTCTAGACAAACTGGAGCGCGAACGCATGTCATGCAGAACGCGAATGTCAAGGCGCCATGGTCTCACTGACGAAGAAAAAGGAAAGCAAGCCTCGAGCGCTACTAGTCGATGATCAGAGACATAAACAGGGGATGGTGGTAATGGTGACACATAGCAACGCGACACATAAGAAGTCAGCGCACTTGGCACGTAGAAGCGATCCAACCTACTGGACGATGAGCCACGCCGCCAAGTCCAGGCACATTGTGATCCATGTACGAGTCTGTACGCATCTATTAAAGAAAAGTGCTGGACAAGGCGACGCAGCTCGCGTGAGTTCCAGTCAGATCGACCCCATCCCGGGCCCTGCACGTCAGCTCGCGTATCTAATATACAGTTAAAATCTCCGGTGAGTATCACATGCCGACCGTCAAGAAAATACACGTCCAGGTCACGGAAAAAATCATTAGAATTGGCTGCTTGGGCTGGGCCGTAGATACACAGAATGCGTAACCTGAATGACGATAGGACGCAGTCGAAAGCCAGTACCCGACCTATCCCATCATAGAAAACGTGGTGATCTCGCAAAAGAGCTCGGTTAAAAATAATAATTCCAACTCCGCTGAAGCGAGATGTCGCGAAAGAAAAGTAACAGTCCAAGTTGAATGCGCGCTTAAATGCATGAACGTGGCCAATTGTAAAAAAAATTGTTTCTTGTAAACAAAGAATATCGCAATGTTCTGCGCGCCCTACGCTGATAACTTCGGCTTGTTTTACTGGGTTGCGGAATCCTTGAACATTTAAAGAAATAATTTTTAGGGTGTCGGCCATATTGAAATAATTATGAGTAACCTTACTGACCTGGTCGTGTAGTTCAATTCGGCACCCCGGTGTCCGGGGGACATGCAGTGCACACGTCACACAACACATTTCGGCCCTCTAGAAGAGGGTCGCGGTTTCTTCGGCTGCTGGGACTCGGAGCGGATATCCTGGGAGCCGTCCGAGCTGGTGCCAGTCGTGTGCGCACGCTTGACTTCTCGCGGGGCAAGCATCTCCACATCACATTCGTCTAGGCTAGGTGAAAGCTCGATGCTACTGTCCACTCCAAGGCTGAAGCTGCTTTCCGACGATTCAGGTAGCGGTAGGGCTGCAGGGTCGACGTTGTCTCCACCGACGACCTTGACTGTTGGCTGTTTGTCGAGGCGCGTCAATAAAGAGTTCCCATGGCGTCTTGCAACTTGGTCGAGGAAGTCGCGAGCCTGGCTTTCTGATGGTACCGGTGTGTTTGGCTCGTTCGGCTTTGAAACTGCGTCTGACGAAACACCAGCGTCCGACTTCGGAATGTCTGAGACTACGGCGCAGTCAGCCGCTGGAATTAAAGATGTGGCCAGTGCGTCGGCCCCTACAAGGGTTTGTTTATGAGCTGGAGACGCGGGCAAACATGGCACATTGTGTTGGCTTAATGTGGACGCCCCGTCATCCATGGTGTCCTCTTTTCTTGTCAGGGAGGCTGGCAGACATGGCGCGCTGGGGTTGGCCAAGCTGTGCGCTTCTTCCTTTTCTCTTAACGCGGCTTCCGGAGGTGAATACTTGACTATTTCTTCAGCAGCTCCGGTTTCACGTTCAGCTGTTATCGTAGGTGGCATGGTCGGAAGAGGAGGAAAGGACCCCCCCCGCAGCAGCATCCGAATATGAACGCCGTACTGGGCAGACGGTAGTGGGGTGACCATCTCCACAACGTCGGCAGGGGCGGTCGCATCCTTCACCATCGTGCCCATGGACGCCACAGCGACCACAGAACGGAGCTGTGCACTGTGCCCGATAATGACCACTGGAGCCACACCGGCGACAAACGCGTTGTAGGCCGCGGTAATCGAACGTGACTCGATGGCCCGATATTCGAAGGTAGCTGGGGACGGGATTTGTGGTGCTCATTTCCATCCGAACAAAACGTGTGCCTGTGAGGACTCCGCGTCGTGCGCTCATGAAGCAAGCGCTTACAGACAACACCTTGCCGTATGGGGACAAAGCATGAACGAGGGCTTCGTTGGGGACGAAGGACGGTAGGAATAGGCAGGCGACGTTAGTTACCTGCGGTCCAACAGGAACGACGGGAATACGCTCGCCACCGATGGTCAGGCAGCCAGCGTCGACGATGAGAGTCATGGAACCCATGCTCTTGACGGTGACCTGGAAGTTCATGCCTCCCATATGCTGAACGCAGTGTACCTCGGACAGACCAACTATTGAGGCCGTCGCGTCGACGATGGTCTCGGGACTAGTCCCCGCAGGGACAACAACATCGAAGGCTTGGGCCTTCGAAGGGGTCCACGACGCCGCAGGCGCCATGGCTAGATGTGGTGGACGTCCCTGACGTAGAACACGCAGGGACGTCAACAGGATCTCGCTGCCTTCGTCTTCCTCTTCCGCTCTGTTTCTCTGTTTGTCGGCACGTCGCACGATTCAGCTAGCTGGCCAAAGTTTAAGCCCCTGCCTTACGACCTCCAATCTTTACCGAGGAGCATGTGTTCATACGGGTGAGCGTGGGCAATTAAAAATCAAATATTACGCATATCTGAGGCACATCATCAATACCTTAGTACTATTCACAGTGTTCCGTTAAAACAAAATGTATATATACGTAATTATAAAGATCCTAGTGTTTATTACGCTGCGCTGAAAATGCGCCGCTGTGTATAAAACAAGTCTCCGCCCAGTGATTTAACTTCGACGCTGTAGTTCTGCCACCTGGCTGCAGCATAGTTCAACACAAGCCGATGTTCCCCGATAGCGCTGCAGATGGCGTCCTCTTCTGTTTTATCAATGCCAGCCAGATGCGGCTGATTCAACGTAGAAAAGCGCTGTCTCAGGCAAGGCAAAACATATATGGCCGCTTGATGAAATACGATCCACTCAACAAGACATGATCAGAGAACGCAGAGAAAGGACCGACGACCAAATTTCAGCGCAGAAGCGCCGGCGTCCGTCTCAAGCGTGCCCGGTGATGTAGTCGGGGGTCTGTCCATGGGACCGGAGCCAGCCATGTCGCAGGGAGAAGTCGAGCAGAGTAGCCGGAGCTGACAACAGGAACTTTTATTTACAGTATTTACATGGTAGCGTGTTTGTACATGACGCAGGAAGGTGATGATGATCTCTCGAGCGTCTCGACGCTCGCGTTTTATGGCCTTAGCCTTCCCAAGATTCCCTGCACGGGAAAACAATAAAGTCCAGGAGAGTCCAATCCTGGATGTCGTCTTGATCTCCGCCTCCAAATGGGAAGGTCAAACACCGCCTCCTTCCCCGCCCTGGAAAGAGGGAAGAGGCACGCCCAGTTCGCCCGTCGGCGAGGGAGATGAGCACTCAGGACACAATACGGCCTCGCACTGCACTGCACAATGACCTGTCCGAGGTGACGTACATTCCTGTAAACCAGCCGTGTAATCAGGTGCAGCGATGACTCCTCGGCAGCGGCTGCGACGCAGGTGCCTCTCAGGCGGCGGCCACGAAGGCACTCTCGGAGTGTGGGAAACGTGTCTCCCAAGTTCTCGGCTGAGTGTTCGGTGTGTCGCGTAGCACGATGAACAAAGCAAGCAGCCTCGCCTGCAAACAGCCCCTCCTAGGCCATACCGTCAAAGTCGGTCAGGTGAGTCGAAAGGGATTTGACGAGGTGCGCCGACGGCCCTGAAGGATTCAGAGCAGGTTTGCCGTGTTGTCGCCGCTACTGGTGCTCTTCGGGGAACGCTGACCCGGGAATAAAGCAGGGCAGACTGGCGAAATACTTTCGATCGTCCAAGTGGCGCTAAGCCATAAAGTCCGATCATAACAGCCCGTCCGCCGCCCCAGGAGGTCTCGAAGGGGATGCAGCAACAAGGCACTCCGTAGAGACCGTAGACTTGCTCCCTTGAATTCGTTGACACGTAGGTTGACCCCATCTTTGGACCTGAGCAACGGCTTGCAAGCACCGGAAATGAACCAAGCAAAACTCGAGGCACAACAAACAGAGAGCACTCAACTGACCTTGAGAAATGCCAGGCTACATTTTCCGGTAAAAACTCCCTTGAAAATTACAATTTCTCTTTCACTCGTGAAAGTCACGGATCAGTTAGCAAAGCCAAAGAAACAGACACTCTATAAGCACGAAGGAAATCAGTAACCCAATGCTCTGAATCTTTTTCAATAGCTAAGTGTCAGTGCGTGACCCAGCTAAAATCAATTAGAATTGCTTCGTGAGCGATTCTCAAATGATACATGGGAAGATTGGGGGCGATCGAAGCTGCTGAGGATGACTCAATTTTGCCCCCAAACTACAAACAGAACACTGCGCGCTTCTAGATCTTGCTCCTTGGCGCCAGTCGCAAAGGTTCGGAGCATCTGCTAAAATTAACGGTTTTGCTCAATGCACTTGGTGAATGAGCACTACAACAAAAAAGGACAAAATGCTTCTAACTATATCAGTAAAACAAACTCAAACTTGCGCGTCTACCCCAAAACAAACAGAGAAACAAAACCTACTGTGATGCGCATAAGAACGCGTATACTGCCAAAATTATCAAAAGGTTTAAACAGAGGCTTTTACATTCAGCCTACTTCTCCGTTAAAATCAGCGCGATACCCTCCACTCGAGTGCTAGGTGTTGCTAAATGTAAGCAAACACAAATAAAGAAACAAATATCTGAATATCTGCTGTTAGGATGAGGAGGAAAATTAAACTTACAACCACTCGGCGTATTCCTTGCTCATCAGCAGACGGCCAAACATTAGAAATCAAAACCATTAGGAAAATTTGGATACAAGAGAAATTCTTAGAATCCTTCATTATACTGTGCTCAACTGTATGCGGCACCCTTTCAGGCGAGCTCTGGGGGGTCGCGCATTCCACAGTTTACGAGGGGTCAGATCTTGACGGAGGGACAAAGAGCTAACCTGTCCGAAGCACTCAGTGGCGGTGACCTTTGTTCTGCGGCCCCCAAACTCTGACAAACAGGCACACCGACAGTTTCGCTTGCCCATTGTATGCCGCCCCGTACCCTTTCGCCATGGTGGGGTGCGGATTTTGTCATTAGTCCCGTGTACGCGACACCTCGCTTTGCTCCTCCGTCTAGTCTGCACTGACGGAAATGAGACCAGGCGACCACTTCGGAGTCGACATTTCTTTGACATTCTTTGCTTCGCGACGCGCTTGAAGCCTAATCTCGATCTCAGCGGGACCCTCAACTTTGGACTTCCAGCATGCTTTTTCGGGATCTCCGGCCTGAACTTCAATCTTTTCCCAGTGGGCCTTTTCACGATCTGTGGCCTAACATTGCGATGGGCTTTCTGAGAGCCCAAGGCCTGGCGCTTACCGACTTCAGCCCGCTTGTGGCAACTTCGATGTTTCGCGTTCGCCTTACGTTTTCGCCGGCGCCTTTTTCTTTCGGGACGGCTCGGAACACTCACAGCCTCGGCACTAGTACTCACAAGTACGCTGCTTTCGACATTAAATGCCAAAACTCCAGGCCGCTCAACTAGCTTATCCTCGGGGTCATTTCTAGGTGTCTGCTCTTCTGACAGAACGGTGCCACTTTCTAGGCTAGCCGGCTCGCCTTCAGATGTCTCTCCTTCCATGCCCCGGGATCTATCTCTGTTGTGAATATCCCCTTTTTTCTGGCCTTCGAAGTCGGCCCCCTGCTCTCGGCGAGCTTCATTATCGCGCGTCATGCGATGCGCCTGTTCTTCTCGCGCGACGCGAAGCGCCTCTTCCTCTCGCGCGACGCGAAGCGCCTCTTCCTCTCGCGCGACGCGAAGCGCCTCTTCCTCTCGCGCCACGCCAAGCGCCTCTTCCTCTCGCGCCACGCCAAGCGCCTCTTCCTCTCGCGCCACGCCAAGCGCCTCTTCCTCTCGCGCCACGCCAAGCGCCTCTTCCTCTCGCGCTACGCGAAGCGCCTCTTCCTCTCGCGCTACGCGAAGCGCCTCTTCCTCTCGCGCCATGCGAAGCGCCTCTTCCTCTCGCGCTATGCGAAGCGCCTCGTCGTCTAGACTGTCGCAGTCTACCAGCCTCCCAGTAGCAATGTGACCAAACAAAGCTTTCTTAGCTTCATCGAAGTTTCGATTGCCCGAGTCAAACATGCGCTCCACAACGCATCCTACATTCTGCGGGAGCAACTGGATCAGTCTTTGGAGCCAGTAGTCTCGGCTGACCTCCTGTTTTTCGCAAGCTTCCTCAAAATCAGCGAGGAAACTAACAACGTCCTCACCTATCTGGAAAACGCGGAGCTTTTTTCGTGCGTCCCACCATTTATACGTTTCCAATTTATAGGCGGACTCCCTCTCGCTCAGTTCGCGCTCCAAGCTTTCCAATAGCTCCGTGCGCCCTAGAAGCTTTGCCTCACGCTTGCGCTGCTCACTTGCTCGCTCAAACATTTCGCGCTGTTTTGCCTCGAGCCTTATGTCAGTAATCAACTCCCAAAGTTCCTCAGCTTCATCGAACGTGACATCTTCTTCCTCCATCACTTCGAGAATCGCTTTCCTTGTTTTTGCGGAGCCGGCGTAAACGCCCAACTCCTCACAAATTTGAAGGTGACCCTTCTCCATCGCGATCTCGTTCCTCGTGATGCCTTCCTACAACATTTACTCTTACTTTGAAACTAATATCTTGGTTCAAAGAGTAAAATGAATCAAACAAAAAAAAAAACTCGGAACTATCTCCTTACAGCTGCATGTGCCAGAGAGGTCTGGTTTCCCTAGCCTGGCCAACAAATACATGGTTTTACGAGCGAGAACTTTCTTACACGCCGTGACGTTAGGAAGCGAACAAGCGAAGCCTAAACGTCCGGTAAACTTACTGCCAGTTTTAGAAGAGGTTAGCTAAAATCTGGTGGATAGCTGCGACGTATGGTAGCGGTACAACGAAGCCTATACGCCCAGAAGTTCACACCCAGTTTTAGAAGAACATAAAAGCTAAAACCTGGCATATCTCAAAAGAAAGTTAAGCACTCACCATTGCTGAGGCCCGAGTCAGACATGGGACATCCCGTCGCTGCCAACCAGTTGATGTAGTCGGGGGGTCTGTCCATGGGACCGGAGCCAGCCATGTCGCAGGGAGAAGTCGAGCAGAGTAGCCGGAGCTGACAACAGGAACTTTTATTTACAGTATTTACATGGTAGCGTGTTTGTACATGATGCAGGAAGGTGATGATGATCTCTCGAGCGTCTCGACGCTCGCGTTTTATGGCCTTAGCCTTCCCAAGATTCCCTGCACGGGAAAACAATAAAGTCCAGGAGAGTCCAATCCTGGATGTCGTCTTGATCTCCGCCTCCAAATGGGAAGGTCAAACACCGCCTCCTTCCCCGCCCTGGAAAGAGGGAAGAGGCACGCCCAGTTCGCCCGTCGGCGAGGGAGATGAGCACTCAGGACACAATACGGCCTCGCACTGCACTGCACAATGACCTGTCCGAGGTGACGTACATTCCTGTAAACCAGCCGTGTAATCAGGTGCAGCGATGACTCCTCGGCAGCGGCTGCGACGCAGGTGCCTCTCAGGCGGCGGCCACGAAGGCACTCTCGGAGTGTGGGAAACGTGTCTCCCAAGTTCTCGGCTGAGTGTTCGGTGTGTCGCGTAGCACGATGAACAAAGCAAGCAGCCTCGCCTGCAAACAGCCCCTCCTAGGCCATACCGTCAAAGTCGGTCAGGTGAGTCGAAAGGGATTTGACGAGGTGCGCCGACGGCCCTGAAGGATTCAGAGCAGGTTTGCCGTGTTGTCGCCGCTACTGGTGCTCTTCGGGGAACGCTGACCCGGGAATAAAGCAGGGCAGACTGGCGAAATACTTTCGATCGTCCAAGTGGCGCTAAGCCATAAAGTCCGATCATAACACCGGGAACCGTCCGAAAAACGAGCCCTGGCGGCTAGCCCAGGTATTAAATTGCGGTACTCATGCAGTACGGTCGGCACAAGACTATCGTCTTTCGACGACATTTGCAGCGAAGCACGCAGATACGCGGCCAATTTTTTCTTAAAAAACTTCCCCATCTCCCGCTAAAGGGGACCATGTGTGGATGCGAAGCAGCGGGGAGATGGTTAGCTTGAGCGGGAGAAACGTCGCCGCTCTCGTTTCGCGGCAGCGGCCCGGGCGCTCATCGCGGCGCTGCACAGGAGAGAGAATGAGGAGCGCTGCGTCATTTTCATACCGCGGTGCTCCCAGCGGAGTATGCAGCTGTCGCACCACCTGTAGTGCGCGCCGCTCCGTAGAGGATTCCTAGAGGAGAGAACGGGGGGGAACCGTAGGAGAGGAGAGAGAGGGGACGCGCATGCGCTGTGGGACGCGGGAACCGCTTCGTAGAGTAGAGGATTCCTAGAGTAGAGAAAGGGGGGTGAGCGTAGGAGAGAGGCGGAGAGGACGCGCATGCGCTGTGGGGATGTTGGGCTCCGTAGAGTAAAGCATTCCCAGAGTAGAGAAAGGGGGTGAGCGTAGGAGAGAGGGGGAGAGGACGCGCGTGCTCTGTGATGTCGGACGCGGGCGCCGCTCCGTAGAGTAGAGGATGCCTAGAGTAGAGAAAGGGGGTGAGCGTAGGAGAGAGGGGGGAGAGAACGCGCATGCGCTGTGGGGATATGGGACGCGTGCGCCGCTCCGTACAGTAGAGAATTCCTAGAGTAGAGAAAGGGGGTGAGCGTAGGAGAGGAGAGAGAGAGGGGGGAGTAGACGCGCATGCGCTGTGGTGGTGTGGGACGCGGGATGGAGGGACGGACTAATTTACACACTTTTGGTGAATATTCAAGGCCTTTAAGTGTTCTTGGATAGTTTCTACTGGATTGGATTGCACTTGTAGCGCGGTAAGTTTGTTCCGGTTGTTTTAGGCACCATCTATAAGTGACGTTGTGAGTTGTAATTGATACCAGCCGAGTGTGCAAGTTTGTGTGATGCTTGTACTGCCTTACCGGAGAATACATCTTGTTTGTGTTGTCAACTCTTGGCTCTAACTCGGTCTTTCGACCGCAGCCGGCCTTCGCTGGTGCACTAGAAGGACCTACATTTAAATTTTCTGTGATTTCGTGGTGCGCTTCGGTGGGCCGATACGTCAGCCCTTGGAATCTGCCCGGCGATTGCCTCCCCATTAACGGGATCGGTGAGACTTTTCGCTGCAAATGATTCAACCGGGCAGCATTCATGGAGAGTAATGATGCCCACTCTACGAAAGATTGGCGCTGCTAGGGCAAACTTTTCACATATGTTGTGTAATGGGCCCTTCTAATAACGACTGCAATATTCAAGCTGTGATGTGCCAACTGCAAAACGCTTTATTTGCGACCTGATTAGAGTTACTGTCGCCCGTACCAATGCATGTAGAAGTGCTTCTCCGAGGGAGGAGCAGAGGCGCCAATAGCGGGCGCGAGGTGAACTAGGCCCGAGACGCCACTTCAGCGGCACGCAACAGGCCGCACCTCCGTTTTTATCCAGCGGCCGTGGTACTACAGTGTTCTGGTTCGCCTAGTGGGTGCTTCCCTACTTCATGAAAGTGGCCGGACGCGGGACGCGGGACGGACGCGGGAGGGACGGACATAGCCCCTGAGCATAAGATGCTTCGCATCTAAAACTTCAGTAGTGCCTTGATCGCCTTCAGCAGTGATGTCTTCTGTCTACGACATGTAAGAATAGTTTCAACAGACATTAGTCTATTGTCAAGGTGCGCTTGAACGGACGCCAGTGACTGTCTCTGGACATTATATACCGGACAATAACACATGATGTGGCATAGCAGGCATCGCCAACTGCGTTGTCGGCCATTTCAATGCGAAAGGAATAAGATTTCGTGAATTCCACACCTAGCCATAAGCGATTGAGCAGTGTGGCCGCTCTTCGGCGGAGTCTAGTTGGCATACAGATGTGCATGAAAGAGGACAGGTGGTGTTTGCGATTGGTCCGGTTGGTCTGGCCGCTTGGTGGGCGCCATAGAGAGAGCGTGATTTCCTGTGCAAGCCCTCGAAGACCGCTGGCAGCATCAGACCTTGAAAGTGGTATGGTATTCTCATGTGTGCCTTCAAGAGCTGCCCTAGCGGCATTATCGGCGTGTTCGTTCCCTATGACACCGCAGGGACTTGGCAGCCACTGAAACGTCACGTGGTGCCCTCTCTCATGTACTGTACGGAGAAGACATCGAACTTCGAATACGAGCTGTTCGTATAACCCGCGACGCAGAGGTGATAGCACAGATTGTAGGGCTGCCTTGGAGTTGCTTCAGCTGGGCTAGTTCGTATGTCATTCTAGGGCATATGCGCTGAGCGAAATGCACGAAGGACTAAGGACAAAGAGAACAGGACACACTTGATCTGCTCTGCTGTGCTGAACATGAGCTTTGTTGAGGACTGCATGGCGTTTACATCGAACAAATATGAAGTGCTGTTCAAGAGAAGAGAGGCTGTTCTGTCACTGTGTTTACTCTGTCAGTGTGCACTCTGTTGGTGATTTGCAGGCCTACTACGCCTCCTGCAGCCTGAGTCTGTGCTATCTGTGCGTACATAGGAAGAAAGTCGATTGCTTTTTGTCGACACCGGCTTTGCGTAGTGGAGTTCCTGTTTTGTGGCCAAAATGTTACGTCATTCGAATAGATGATGGATCTGATTGTTTTGGACGTCATGCAGTTTTCGCACCACCGGCAGTATGATGATACTGAAAAGCAATGTCGCAAGCCCAGAACACTGAGGAGCTCCGCAGTTTGATGTGAACAACCCTATAACGCTTGCCGGTCAGCACCACATGAGAATGTGTATTTTCATTGCGGTCTCGGTTAAAGAAAAACAGCTGGTCGAAATAGTACAGCGTTCGCATGACGGTGCGCCGAATAATCAATTCATTGTTCGGGCACATGAAACACGAAAAATTAATTTTCGAACTTTCTATTGCAAAATGGCGCTAGTAATGCTCAGATTTGTTTTTTCTTCTAAAAAACGCACAAGATATCTCTAAAAAAATGTGCTGACGAATGTGATGCGCGTTTTGTCCGCCAGGGTGGCGCTGCCCGCACCACGGAAACTCCAGCGCTGGTTCCCTATAGGCAGTCAGCTCCCGCTGATCGACTCTGCAGCCTTCTCGTCACTGGCGTAGCCGGGGGGGGGGGGGGGAATGGGGGGAGGTTCAATCCCCTACCCCAAACTTTTTTCATTTGACATGTGTATATATACACGCACACATACAAACTCAGGCAAGAACATACATAGGGTATGGTTTAACCCACACTCCCCCCCCCCCCCCAAAAAAAAAAGTCATAGTTTCGCCGTAAGGGTGAAGAAATGAATGCCATAGCAAGAAATTGGGAATGTCACACGAAGAACGACAAGTAGCTCGATACTAGTAGCACGCCGCTGAAGCACACAGAAGGACGTTCGACAAGAACGCGCAGGTATACACAGGACAAGTGAACTAAGCAACTGTCACAATTGTTACGTCTTTGTGTTCGAGCAACGCGCTGCAAGTGCCGACAATGCAGAACCCGACGCTCTTAGATATTTCTGTTTCTTTAAAAACTACGGAAGCGTAGAGTGACCCCTCTGCGTCTCCTGCTCCACAGTGACGCCTGACGCAAGGTGTACCCGGTGTTCTTTTTTTTTCGTTCCACATCACGAGTAGGTACAGAAAAGAAGGGCCACTTTTCCTGTGGGTGTTTGAAGGGCAGTTTTCAAATTGAAAGGAAATGTAGGAGCGTTGTGTGATAGAAAACGCGCTCAAGCTCCTCCGAGATCTGTGTACCAGCAGACGTAAATGGTGTATTTAAAGAGCTCGCCGTTATTACGCCGGCGCATGCACGGCGCGTGGTTGAGTTGTATTACGCAACGCGCTGCAGAGCGAGGGGTCGCTAATTCGAATCCTCGGTCGGTCGCTTCGGAAATTTTTTCTAATTTCTTTTCCTTATGCATTTGTATTTTATACATACATATACATATCCGGGACATGACAATGACGCGGCAATGGCAAAAATCCGCCGAGAGTGTCTATATAATTGTCATCGCAATAACAATTCCGGTTGCGCCCCTGGCCGTCGTGATATATCTTCCTGCATAGTTCGGTTAGCGGACAGATATAAAGAAAGACAGCAAAGTGAAAAAAAAAAAAAACGCGAGGCGGAGGATGGTAAAGAAAAAGCGCCAATTTACTCCGGTCGGATTCCTCCGGGCTCGACCATCTATGCCGAGATGCATCACCTTCGTCTCGTGTCCTCATAAAGGTCCAAGCCCCATCGGCATCGATTCAATCCCCAGGATCCTTTTTTTTCTCGGGTGCGCTATAGACCACGCACGTCAAAGCGACAGAGGGTCCAATACCCGTAAGCTCGAATCTAGTATATTGGCTGCTGAGACACATCAAACGCCTCGAGACCGCAGCTAGACACCCCTTCAGGAAACTGACCTACCTGGTATTTTCTTTTAAATGCGAAATGCGAATGAATTTCTTAGTCGGGCTATGTCAGGTGCATCCGGCGGCGTCCGCAGAGGAGGAAGAGGAGGATAGGTTGAAGAGGTGTCCGCGCGCCGGCAGGTGTTATCTCTCCGCTCTCACTCCCTCTCCCATAGCAACAGCTGCGGGCGCGCGCGCTTATCCTCGCCCCTAGCAACCGGAGCATGTGGTGCGAGAGAGTGTAGGAGAGGGTAGGTGCAGTGCTTCGCCGCTCCCTTCTCTCGCCGTTCGCTCTCTCTCCTCCCTGCGCCCCACTCTCCCGTCCGCTCGCGCCTCACTCTCGACCGTTCGCTGGCTGGGCGCCTCTCAAGGCGATGGCAGAAGTCGGTGTCGGCGCAAGAAATGCATTCGCATTGCCTCACGATTCCCTTCGGGGAGGTGGGGGGCATTTTTTCTAGTAAGCATGCAGAACAAAGTGACAGCAGGCCCGCCGATGCCTGTAGCGTCGCTTGTATTGATCGAACAGCGCCGGCGCTATGGAAGAATAGTTCCTACGAACAAGTGCCGCGCATCGAGGCAACGAAGGATCTCATGCACGTGACGAAAACAACGGTTTCAACGAATCACTCTTCCGGAGTCTATCAAGGAGAACTAAAGGTGAGGAAAGAAATATTGGGCATCCACCAGTTTGTATAGCACAAAACTACAAGGAAATGGATGTAAATTTCACAAAATGAAAAGCTTCTTGTATCTATATAATTGACGAAAAATTCCGGACCAGGACAAGTTTTTCTGTCAGCTAAGAAGCTTTTCTTTCTAAGAAATTTGAAAATATTTCTTTACAGTTTTGTACCACAATTGGGTTCACCACGATTTTTTAGGGGCGAAGCTCCTTATCCCGTGGGTCGTGCGTCCCATGTTTGTAGTAGTAGCCACCTGCTGATGACGATGACGATCGCGATGCCATACAACGCATGGCTATGACGCTGCCATCACGGCACACCACATGGAATGTACCCACTATGCGTCATAACGATGACGCTGATGACGATGACGATCGCGATGCCATACAAATGGCATCGCGATATGGTCTCACATGCATATCGTTTGACCCCATGCAACCAACCACCATCACGTCTTCGATGATGTACCTCCGGAGCTTCGCCCACGCATCATCATTCACTCCGCGGATATGCTGTGATTTTTTCCTTCCAAATTCGGCCGTTGAAGTGACAAGAGACCGGAATACAGGCTTGAATAAACTTAAGGCGAGTGAAGCAAAATAAACTTAAGGCGAGTGCTATCCGGTGTTATTACGGGAAAGGCATAACGTAGAGTAGGGGCATAGCGTAAAGTAAAATACGACAGGAAGGGGAAGATGGAAGCTTGCGATGAAAAAAAATCTGTAAACAGGGGTTGTGTGCTCGAGCCTACGTTTCGACAAGTGCACTTGTTCGAATCAGCCAATGCTCAAATCAGCCAATGGCGGGGAACTTGTGTCTATGACGCAGTGATTTTTTTTTTTTCGAAAGTCGAACCCACCTAAACAATACTCAAGTGCCACGAAAATTTCATTGTTATAACTGATAACTGCTATAAACGGGTTGCACAAAAACAAAGCGAAATAGGGGAATGGCAGGCTGTTGTGAGAAAACTATATTATTGGATGGGATATGCCAACATACATCAGCGATAAGGATCAGAAAGCTACCGGTTTTTCGGACATGCTTGATCATTCTAACGCTTTCACGGAACCTTTACAAGCCCCATAGGGCCAATGTATGACAACGTCTCAAGTTTCGGATGCCGAAACATTTTCAAAGTTTTAACTTTTTACTGAAATTGCATGTAGGAGAGTGTATTTACAGAAGCCACCGCCGCTCCCGCGCTCTAGCGGAATGCAAAAGTCAGCTTTGCCGCAGTGCCAGAACGCTATGCAGTGAAGCATACCATGACTCTGAAGGGGTGCTGGGGGACGTTGGAGTCATGGGCGAGGGTGCAGCAGCTCAAATTTCCCGTTTTCTGCTTTCTTTTCAAGGATTTCGTGTTCCATTACCTCTCGGCACGGACACCCAACAGCCAGAATTCATCGCTATAACGTATAATGCGCCGTGCGGGCATTGCTATAAGCGGGTTATTTCACCATAGGAAACATACAAAAGTTCACGGTGCATCAGCTTCTCATTGTTATAACCGATATATTGTTAAAACCGGTATCGTTATAAGTGGGTTCTACTGTAGCATCAGTTGTCGAAAGAAGAGAAAGCGATTTTTAGCTGATTTTGAGAATTTATTGTAAATTCCAGGCTGCGTGCTGCGCTATAATATTTGGCTCGCGTGTTCTCGGGAGCCTCGACTACCGATCGGCAGCGCTTTTTGACCATGCTCAAAAAGTGTTGCAGGGCCCCTTTAAAACGACTAGTGTATGATTTGTCCAGTAAAACTCAACGCACTGAACTTAACTTACAATCAATATGTAACCTGACACAAAGGGAGCAAGGCAGTAGGCAATATTTCGCACAAAGCATATCTGCAGATTCTCTTCTCCGTAACCCAATATTTTACACGCTACCTTCCTTTCTTTTTTTCTTTTTTTGCTAAAGGCAAAGCGAAACAAAGCAACAAAAGAAGTCGGCTTTCGTGGCACAAACACTCACTGGTGGTGGTAGAAACATTCATTGTCACTGTAGAGCGCGGGCGCCGAGCCCCCTAGATGGAACGTGGGTGCTCCCTCACTGTGAGAAGACACCCTTACAAAGGGAAGGAAAGCCCCTGAAGCGCAATCCTCTTCATCGCGCAGATGATGATCCGGCGCTGATCGAAGTGCTGGTCGGGTAGTCTCCCAGTAAGACACCGCCACAGCCGGTAATGGGAGATGAGGGAAGGTGGGGCATGTCAGGAGGATGTGGATCCAAAAAAATATCATCTATCTTATTCAATGGCTGGCCGCGCTCTCTTGTCCCAATTAAACTTAACCCCAATTATACACTCACCCGAGAGGGTCTCTGTTTCTTCTCACCTCCGCTCTCACCTCAACGTACCCCCCCCATCTCGAAAAACATATATCCTGTGCATCACGTCAGGGAATCCTTCATGGTTGACCCAGTCCCAAGAAACATGAATCCACAATTTAACAAGGGTCGGAGGCTCGCGAGGGCAAGAGCACTCTTAAAGAATCCAATCGGTACGGAAGCATTCGTAGACGCAGCCCGTCACGAAAATGCTAGCAGATTTTCGGTCGCTATAGTCGACCACAAAGGAGACCTTCTCTCGTCCGCCTCACTTCGGACCTCAATGGTAGAAGTCGCTGAACAGGTCGCGGTGGCTATGGCACTACTAGATCCTAAACGCACCACTGTTTACACTGACTCCCGAGCTGCTGTCAGGGCCTTTCAGTCGGGTCTAGTCTCAAAAGAGGCCCTCGAGGGTCCTTCACCACATTATCTGGTTCCCGGCTCACTTGGGTCCGGACGTCATACCGGGCCAACCGAACCCCAATGAGATCGCTCATCATCGTGCGCGAGGATTCATATGCCGCGGCGATGTGGGGCCCTCTAATGGTTCGGAACAGCTCGAGTTCGGTGATCCGCTCGTCACCTTCCACGAGATTACCTCGCACTACAGGGGAATTAGACGGGTGTTCCCATTCCCCCCACCACAAACTTAACAGAGCACAATCTGTCACGCTGAGAATGCTCCAAACGAATTCTTACCCCTCAAAGAGCTTCATGAATATGGTACGTGCGGATATGGACCCAATATGCCCAGACTGCGGAGACGTAAGCTCATTGAAACACATGCTCTGGCGGTGCCCTGCGTTGCAGGACTGCTATCAAGAAGACTGGTGGATCGCTGCTATCACCGACCCCAGCTACGACGTCCAGCTCCTGGCTGTCCGGAAGGCCCGTGAGAGGGCGGAGAGGCTTGGCCTCCCCGTCCCGACATGGGTCTAGCCAGGAGTTGGATGTATAAGCACCACGTACTCTTTCTTCCGGACTAAATAAATGTCTTTTCTCTCTCTCTGTGCGAGACGAGAAACGCAGATAGGCAAGGGCTCGGGCCCTCCAGAAACAGTATAGCGAGTACCATGATGTGGTCTACCTGGACGCAGCGACATACACGCCAGTATCCCGCATGGCCCTCGCGGTAGCTGACAATCAGGCAAAGCTTCTAACGTCGTGCTCAATTATCACCAGTTCCTCCACAGAGCCAGAAGAGGCAGCCATCGCGCTTCCTCTTATATCTGCCCCTGCCACCATAATCATAAGCGACTCGAAATCAGCTACTCTGAGCTATGCTAATGGCTTGATATCCCGCACCGCTGCTTGCTTATTACGCTTCTGGAAGCCCCGGCGTTCCATAGCCCTCGTCCGGACGCCAGCACATGCCGGCCTCCCTGGCAACGAGGAGGCGCATTGCCTAGCCCGAGGTCTCACAATCCGGGCAGGAAAAATGGAGCCCCCTCCACAGGACAAGGAGCGCTTGCTCTCTTTTCGTGATATTCAGTCGTACTATCGAAACCAACGAAGAATATACACACCCCCAGCCCCATCCCTAAACATCGCGCAGGCCGCACATTGGCGACGCCTACAAACTCGAACTGCTCCATACCCCCTATTACTAAATGCCCGATGCCCAGACCTATTCCCCTCTTCATGCGAACGTTGCGGCAAACACTCCACTGTGTTTGCGCCACGAGAACGGAGAACGCCCAGGAGGTCTTTCAAAAGAAAGTTTTCGTGTGCGGCCTTACTTTTTCAGTTTTGCTATCTTACAGGATAAGGACTGCCCTCCTTTTGTTTTCATGCACAGCAAGAGAATCGGTATGGAAGTTGACGATAGATTTACTTCAGATACGTGTCTTGTTCATCCAGCCGCGAGCCATGTACGAAGAGCGTCTTCGCTCGGTAAGGACCCTAGAACTGGGCATCTGAGCATTGCTTTTCAATTCTTAAAGGGGTGGTGCCATCAAACTTCGAGGCTATAACAAGCCTGTTGTGGGTTTTCTCTGTATGCAAGGACACTCCACACGAAGGGTCGGACACAGCAAACGTTTAGAATATATTTTAATTCCCTTCCAAAGCGTACCTAAATGCTCATTCTCCCGATCGAGACCCATCGCTAGCGCATCAAAACTGACGTAGCTCTATAGGAAAGACAACGAAAGTTGCAGTGACGTCACAAAAGATCTGTAGTGACGTGAGTGACCTCCGGACCTCCGCCACCTCCGAAGCGCACGTACCGGCAAAGCATCGGTTGCTACATCACTCGCCGAGTTTCGATCGCTTCCTAGCTAAGTGCTGCGCATCTTCGCGCGAGCCTTGTTTGGTCACGTGACCAAGCCTCCTACACTGCTACGTCACTGCCCAACATGGCGCCCAGAAACCGAAACCGAAAGTTGTCCACATAAATAAGGAGTTATTAAATTATTTAGAGAGAATACGTGAATCTTGGTGCGTGTATCATGCTTTCCTAGAGCTAGAAGAAACGCTTGCAGCGAAGAAAGCGCAAGCCGCAAATTTGGTGGCACCACCCCTTTAATACAACGCCCGGGGTGCTATGCCATCTCTTCCCTAGCTTTTCCAAGTGAAACCCGCGGTCGGCACTCGATGCACTCACAGTTCCGGTTCCGTGCTCCAGCCACCGACTGAAAAGCTCTCCAACGAGAGCCTCTGGTTTTTCTTGACACCGGAAGCTTTCTGGGCGCGCGCGTCATTCGTATCGGCTAGATCAACTATATCCTCAGAGGAAATTCGATTTGCCGAGAGAGACCAAAGATTGATTTTCGGGAACAGAATGATAAAATAGTATAGTGGCATACGAAGTGATGCGAGAAGCGTGTATTCTGCTGACGTGGCGCTCACTTCAGGACCTTCCGTTTGTCAACCTGCACGCCTTTCTATCCGCATAGTGCCTGATTTGTTGCTTTGTCTCTGGAGTTCTAGTATTGAACTTCGCAGGCGCCCTAGTACACGCACGTCCGAACTTTGGTCTAATCTTTCGTAACCTTGTCACAAACAACGTTTTCGTTCATTTGCACACTTTTCGGTTGCTTACTGCAACTGTCTAGTATAGTATTGGCGCAACGCGGAAAGAACAGGACATAGGACCACGGTGTGACGAGGAAAAGCAAGGTCTGTGTTGACAGATCAGAAGAGCAGACGCCCCAACGTCGTATTCCTACAGAAAAACGGTGGTTGCTACTCGTGCTCGTCACTTCGTCGTCCTCTGCCATCCAACCGGCTTTTAGTCGTGACAATATCATAAATATGTGGCCAATGGGCTATGCCTCGGGTGCGCTCCACCACCACCACCACCACCACCACCACCACCACCACCACCACCACCACCACCATCATCATCATCATCATCATTATCATCATCCTTCTGTCACCATTAAGTTAGTCCTATGTCGTCCTCGTGAATTTGTCGTCTGTCGCCTTAACGTAATCGTGAATTCGTGAACATGTTACCACCATGCAGATGCTATCACTCTGCACGGTGATGTTGTTGACCGGAAGCGTTTCTGTCAGCACCATTCCATAGCCGCCACGCCGTCATTGTAATATGATCGCCATCGAGGAAAACATGTCACACTTGGCCGTAAACACACAGACTTTACTGCCATTTGTGCTCTTTGTAATAACGTTATCGACCACAAACAGACACATTTCTAGCAAAGCGTAACGCCAAAAAGCGTCTGCATTTATATTTGCGTTTCTGACTACCTGAATCGGAATGCGCGTCCGCGTCAAAACAGTTGCGTCATTATCTTACCTGTTCTCCATGGCGTTACAGCTCGTTAAGCACCGCTATATACATTCGTGCAATTAACACCTCATTTTTTCTGAGCGTGACACTTTATTTGCATCGTTTCTGCGCAAGCACTTCGGTCATTAGCGTTACGCTTGCAGAAAATTTGCCTTGGTGTTCGCGCGTGCATCAAGGAAAGCTCCGTTAACGCCAGCTCGCACGTACGTGTAGAAGCACGGAATTTCCTTCTTGACAGAAAACGAGCGCTCCCCAGAGTTGAATTCAGAACACGGCGAGCGTTTGCTTCCTGTCAAGAAGAAATGCGTGCCCCTAGCCAGACAATGCTGCGTCAAACCCTAGAAATAAGCAAATATAGTGGCACGCGCCCCGAGAGACACTCTTGTTCCTCTTCCAAGCACTTCCGGTGGAGCACTGACTTCCGGTTTTCCGAATATTTAGAAGTGCTCTCCTAAACAATGAAATTGGTACGAAATTCAAGTTAGGAATTATATTGGATACGTATGATGTCGGAGCACAAGGTCACTTGAGATAAAGACCACTTAATTGTCATGTACGCTCGGCGACATGCTCTCACTGTAGTACGTCACCGTCGATCACACAAGTTGGGATGCCATTCTGCCCTTCGCCACCTACACCTACAATACCGCCCCTCAGAGCACAACTGGTTTTTCACCGCTCTTATTGTACGGCAGGCACCCGTCGCACGCAGTCGACACAATCCTTCCATATGCAAGCCGGATCGATCTGAGTGTGCGCCTACATAGCCAACCGAGCTTAGCTTGGTTAACCTCCCTGCCTTCCTCCTTCGTTTCTCTCTCTCTCTTTCTTTTTTGACACGCTGACTGTTGCCTTCGTCGACGTCACGACCACGTGACAATATATAATTTCTTAAGTAGGACGTAAGGGAATTATAACAACAAAACGCAACACGGAGACTTAAAAGAAAACAATTTCGCTTCCGAAGGCCATTTTCATAATCTGCAAGTGCGCTTTCCTACGCTGCATATTCGCCCGACTAATGGTGGCACCTGTGATCCTTCGAGTGGAGACGAGGTCCTATAGTTTGACGTGCCGGGGCTTGTCTGTTATACGCGTTTATATCAAGACAGCTGAAAATGCGTTTTCCACGTCAGAGCGCAAGCAAACCGCACTTGAACACGCTGTTTGCTGTAAGTTACCAGCAGCCATTAGTTGGGCAAATAGCATTGCTGGAAAGCTAGCTTTACAATTATTAAAAAGGTCTCATATCACCTATTCACGACCAACTAGACCTCCTTTGTGTTCTTTTCGTATACGTTTCGTTCGGACGCTTCGTGTAATGTGCCGCACAGTGATTCATCCATCCTGGGGTAAAAAGTAAAGCTAACAAGTGTGTGATCGCCCGTATGAAACCAGTGATGTTTTATAAAACCATGCGTGCATTCTTAGCCGCGTTCAGGATCGGTAGAGAATATAGTGTCTTTCTCTCATTAATTGAGAGTGTATGCCCGCTGCAGAGAATCGGACAAGATCCGATTCGTAAAAAAGAAGTTCAGGTATCATTAAAGTCAATAAAAATTATGGGCTAGGAATGAATTGAAAATAACATAAAGAGAACTATCAGAACACCCCTGTATGCTACGCGTAATAATGAATTCTGGCAAGTACCCTTTTCAAGAAACAAATATGGTGAGCAAAGTGTTCGATATACGCGTCCTATATTGTTAAATATGTTCTTTCGACAGGGGATTGATATTACTAACATCACAAAAAAGGATGTACGCAATTGGTTTGTGACAAAACAATGACGTCAAATATTTTACTGGTGTAACACAAATAGATCACTTTAAATGATACGATGCATACTTTCACGAATTGCTTGTCATGTTTCAAAGCTATACTTCTGTTTATTTTCTTTTTTTATGTATGTCGCGATTATAACATATTTTTTTTAACTTCTACATGTAAAGTGTCTGTGCTTCCTGTGAATTGAATATGTTATATGTACATGTGTATCTTATATGTTTCTTTGCTGTGCCTTGTACAGGGGGGTCCGAATCTTCGTCAAGTGGGAATTGCCACTTTTTGTTCAGGCCTTCCTCCATTCTTATGGAAATAAATTGAAAATTGAATTGAACTATCGAGCAAATCGCCCAGAAACGTTCAAAAATCTATCCACGGTTGAGCAGGCATTCTACGAAAGCGATCTAGATGAGCGCTCCCAGGGAAAGAATGTCCCGGAATTGAACAATTTATACCGAATTGTGTAAACCCTGCTTCTGAGATATTTTTCCTCGAAGATCGGAAAACGGTGCGTGAGATTCATAAAATGAGGTGATCGGCCGTCTCACCCTGCTCACACGCACGGCATCGAAAGGAGAGTGCCAGACCATCCCTCTCATGACAAAAATTTCAGGCAGGTCTCCGACGACGCAGCCGGGTAAAAATTACCCGTTCCTTGTTTTCTTTTCCTTCTTCTTCTTTTTTTTTTTGCGCATGTGTGTGTTCTCTTTTGTTCTGTTCTGTTCCAACTGACTTGCTGTGAAGAGGTCGTGGTTCATATCACCTCAGCTGCTCAATCGTAATAAGTTCTACAGCGAAAAAGAAAATCGTTATCCAAAAACAAAAACGAACAAGTAAAGAAAAAAAACACGCAGTAAACTGAAACAAAGAAAACAACATCGCAGTTGACAATCCGCTTGCAGGAGTTCCCGTGGCAACAGAACGGTTCACAGGCACGCATTTTTATCCAAGTTCTGCCCACAGTATACGGACTAACTCATCACTTCGTGTATGCAATACATAGCTGTTCATCACAAGCGCTTATCTAGTCCATTGTCCACTAAGAAGTCTTTTAGAAAGACGTTTGACTTTTTTTACTGAAGATGCTTTTCAGGCCACGGTCCAAGTAATTTTTGTTAATTTGAAAGGGCGTCTGTCCGAACTCTCTAGTTACATTTTTAAGCTTTTAACACGAAAGTGTTTCATGCCGGGTCAACCAAGAATTCACTGACATAATTTCCGTCACAAATGTGACGTCGGTAAAAGGCACACGAACAAATGACAAAGAAAAATCGAAAAAAATTCCCCATCTCCCGCTAAAGGGAACCATGTGTGGATGCGAAGCAGCGGGGAGATAATTAGCTTGAGCGGGAGTAACGTCCCCGCTCTCATTTCACGGCAGCGATCCGGGCGCTCATCGCGGCGCTGCACTCCGTCATTTTCATACCGCGGAACTACCGTGGCGCCCCAGCGGAGTATGCGTAGAGGATTCCTAGAGAAAAGGACGGGGGGGGGGGGGGGACCGTAGGAGAGGAGAGAGCGGGGACGTGCATGCGCTGTGGGGGGTGTGGGACATGGGAGCCGCTCCGTAGAGTAGAATATTCCTAGAGGAGAGAGGACGCGCATGCGCTGTGGGGATGTGGGACGCTGGAGCCGCTCCGTAGACTAGAGGATTCCTAGAGGAGAGAGGGGGAGAGGAAGCGCATGCGCTGTGGGACGCCGCTCCGTAGAGTACATGATTCCTAGAGGAGAGAAAGGGGGGTGAGCGTGGGAGAGAGAGGGGAGGGGACGCGCTGTGGTGGTATGGGACGCGGGAAGGAGGGACGGACTAAGCCCCCCTCCAAACACATGCAAGCAAGATTAAGGAATGGGGTCAACGTGGGCGCCAGAGACCACCTGCCTAGCCATTGCTAAGCAGCCTTTCTGTGCTCTCGGCCATGACTCTGATGACAGTGATAGGGTTGACGGCCTTCATATTACTACAGTGTTCTGGTTCGCATAATGGGTGCTTCCCTACGTCATGAAAGTTGCCGGACGCGGGACGCGGGACGCGGGAGGGACGGACAGAGCCCCGAGCATAAGATGCTTCGCACCTAAAAAGTTTCGTTGATTCGGATGACTTGGAAGTCGAATTCACGACCTCTCGGTCCGCGACGATGGGAGTCGGGCGCTTTACCCACTGCGCCACCGACGCTCATATATGAGCCTTTACAAACGCATCCTATAGGCGATGCGCAAAGCGCCGACGACGCCATCTGCCGCCACGGCTCGGAAGCGCTCGCGGGTCCGGGCGAGCAGTCTTCCCGCGAGTGTGTACGCGAGTGCAAGGATGGATGTGTTTTTATCGTGATTTAACGACTCTGTCGGGCTTCAGCGATGCCGAAAAATAGCTGCTGCGTTGTCGGCTGCTCAAACGCATACAAAAAATCGCCAGGAACGCACTTCTACAGGTTTCCGGTGCTATTTCATGAGCGATAGCGACGGCGGTGGTTGATTGCGGCTGTCCGAAAAAGGTACGCAATCGCGCTTTGTTTACGGCAGTGTTAGAACGGTTATCGTGTTTTTCTTTCTCCATTTATGTCGCTACGTCTTCAGCGAACGCTGCTACGTTTACACTTGGTCGCCTCGCCTGCATTGTAGACGCTACAATACACATGAGGTTGTTATTACTGATAAGACGCGATGCCTAGGCTCTCTTGAAGAACGAATGGCGCGAAGCGCAATGCCAGAGAATGTGGGGCAGGTGACGGCTCCTTTACAAAAGCGCCCTGAAATCACACGTATGCTGCCCGAAATCGGCTGCATTCTACCTATTGATGGCACTCGAATGTGATCACCAGTGCAGAATGTTGGCTGTGCGCTCACCTCAACTATATGCATATTGGCTGTAAAACATGACACCTGTGCGCATTGAAGGCTTTTGACAGGACATTCAACCGATTCAACCTCCTTTTGAATGCCTCGTAACATGACTTCATGCTAATAGGAAACCCTTGATGTACCCCACTAATGCTCATTCGCTTTACAGAAGCTGTGTTATGAGTGGGGCCATAGGCGCGCGCACGGGAAGGGGGGGGGGGGGGGGGGGGGGGGGGGCTTTCCTATTCGCCTAAGAGGGGGGGGGGCGCAAAATCTGCCCCATGCATTGACTTGGTGGGGCCTGGGGCGCTGCGATGATCCTTTGCCCCCCCCCCCCCCCTTGATGGGGAACCCTGCGCACGCCTGAGTGGAGCCGATTATGAAACTGACGTGTTTTCTTTTCTTTATTCTTGCTGGTGGTGCTAGCTACTGGTTGCTATGTTTTCTTTAGCATGTAATTGGTGAGTATATGTTGGTTCGTAACTAATCACGTGAAAGTCACGTAACTAATCACGTGAAACGTTCTCGCAAGAATCACGTAATTAGCGTATCTACTCACGTGCCATGTTCCCGCCAAAACCACGTATTATCACGTAGAACCTAACGCCATTTTTTCAACACTTGGTAATAGCTTGCAAAAAACCTAGCAAATACGTTACCAAGCTGGTATAACAAGCTAGGTGACCACCAGCTCCGCAGTGACTCAGTCTCGCGTCACTAGCGCGAGCTGCCGAGATATTTTTTTTCACAAGTTTATCGTGCTGGCTTCAAAGTTTTACCAACGCTGACCCTTCGCGTGGCCGCACCCGTGAAATCCATGCGCCGGTGCGACAGCGCTCCCTCAAAATCTACTATATAAACACATGACACGTGAACGAAGCTACTGTGTCGAGAAAAAACGTAGGTTCACGCGTTGGTTCACTATTATAAACTGCGGCTCCTTTGCGCACACTATCACTAGAGTCATCACACTCTACTATCACCGCAAAAGTAATCGTTTGGGACGCGCACAAGCGGCAAATCGCACGCGCGCACTTCCGTCATGCTTGCATTGAAAGGAGGCGTCTGCTACGCGACCCGCGCGCGTTTCCGACGGCCGCCGCTACGCGGCTTTCAGTGGCGCCCCTATAACCGCTGCGCATCACGTATATTTTTCACTACTTCTCCCTTTCACAGTGAGTTTGTTGGCGTGGGGCGGTGTCGCCCTCTTGGAAAGACGAAGTGAAGTACGGCACCATGACAGTAAAGAGCGCCGACAGGACGCGCATCGGTAGTCTCAGCGGTAGGGCGCCTCGCTGCCAGCGTTCTTTGTTCAACGCTGACATCCAGGCGCCCTACTCAGCGCCGCGGAGGCTGGCTTACCGATTTCCACTCCATTTCATTTCAATACAGTTTTAGTGGGTGCCTTGTCGCAGTGAGAGCCGCCAGCGGGCAGAGGGACGCCTTCGCGGCTCGAACTACGAGCTCTGCCTTTCGCATTCCTGAAGCACTGTGTGGTAGTGTATGCATGAGCAGAAGTCTATGTCACTTAATTATTGGAGATTGTACACCTTGCAGTTTCTCCTCTCAAATGACGAAGCTTTCCATGAGCATGGTAGAGGCCCGTGTACTGTGCGATGTCAGTGCACGTTAAAGAACACCAGATGGTCGAAATTTCCGGAGCCCTCCACTACGGCGTCTCTCATAATCATATCGTGGTTTTGGGACGTTAAACCCCAGATATTATTATTATAAGCTTTCCATGAGCGCATATCGAGTACCAGTGATTATGTGCTTGTTGATGTCATCATTGTGCGAGATTCACTGTGCGCTGTGTCTGGGTTTATGTTAACCACTTCAGCTACCACAAAGGTTAGTCTCGATCTTTGACGTTAGTCGTCTGGATTCAGATGTGCCACGAGGCGTCAGCGTAGGTACGTCCAAATCAAACGGTGCTATAACCACCAAGCACGAGCAGACATTGTGCAAACCCTCATTTATCCATTTACAATGAACATTGAACTACTTTTGTGAAGACACGTTTCAGTTTCGTGTTATGCCGATTCCTATGACGGAGGGATGAACTATATTTGTTTTTTTTCTTTCATTTGCGCACTTTACGCATTCCAAAAGAATGTATCCAACAAGTGATTTTCATCTCAAAAATAATGCAACATGTTTTTACAGATTAAGTCAAAACGTGTGCTTGGCTTTATTTCTGCGGAGTTTAAAGAAAATCGATGATGGCCTTTTGTTAAATTGATTTTCAAAATATTGCATTTTTAGACATGCCCTTAGTCAACATTTTTCGGTTATTTTTGGTTTGCCGTCCGCCTCGGTGGATCAGTGGCTAGGTTGCTCAGCTGCTGACCCGAAGGTCGCGGGTTCGATCCCGGCCCCGGCGGTCGCATTTCGATTGAGGCGAAATGGTAGAGGCCCGTGTACTGTGCGATGTCAGTGCACGTTCAAGAACACCAGATGGTCGAAATTTCCGGAGCCCTCCACTACGGCGTCTCTCATAATCATATCGTGGTTTTGGGACGTTAAACCCCACATATTACATTATTATTTTTGGTTTGCCTTTGAAATTATGGTCGAGGTTTATGTTTCACACAATTGTTAGCCTAATGTGTGGGAACGCTCTGAAAATTTTTAAAAATGCTGGATGCCGCAAAAGCGGAGCAAAAAAAATCTTAAATTAGGGCATTATTGAACAATGTGTCATATACGCGATTTTTTTTCTTTAAATGAAAATCCCGAAATTTCAAGGATAACAGATAAACTCACGGTATTCATAGTATGCCAAGAAAAATTTGAAGCCCGACAGGTAAAGTAGTTTTATTTTTATTTTTTTTTAGGATCTTGTTAAAAGCCCTATCTCGCGCAGTTCGCTAAAAGCGGTTCTGGCTCAGTGGAGACTAGCGATTTTTTTTTTTTTTTGCGAATGGATGAATGGAAAAACAGTATTAATTGTCCAGCAGATTAATGGCCCGGGCTCAGGTCTCCCATGTCGGGACGTCAAGGCCTTGCCTCTCCGCCGCTTCACGGGCCTGCCGGACTGCCCACAGTTGGTCGGCGAGCTTGGAGCTGCGCAGAGCGGCTTCCCACCTCGCCGATAGAGCATCGGGACTAATACGTTTGGCTTTAGCCTCGCATTCCCAGAGCATGTGCTTAAGCGTAGCTGTGTCCTTCTGTCAGACCTTACAGATGCTGGTGTTATAGATCCCAGGGTGTATTGAGTGATATAGCAGCGGATCAGAGTAAGTGTTAGTATGCAGCTGTCTCCAGGCAACTGCTTGAGCTCTGCATAGATTGCCACGAGGCGGAGGGAAGCATCGCCGGTCCAAGCAGAACGCCTTGGTCAGTTCGTTGTATCCCGTAAGTTGATCCCAGTCCACATGCCCTTCGACAAGTCCATCTCGCCCTGTACGGTTTCGTCGCGTGCGGCGGAGTGCACCGCCTCGTTAAGGTTGGGGCAGTGCGGGCAGACTTCGCCCATATGTGCGGGGAACCAGATCGAGGTGGGAAACCTGACCGGCATGCTCCTGAATACTGAGGGCTTCAACCGAAATCCTACCCTTAGTAAAATTCCGTACACCTGTGAGCCAGTCACTGAGTGCAGTTTGCGTGTCGGCGTCAGTTATGGCCAGAGCAATGGCCATTTCTTCAGCTACCTCTGGGTTTCGCATCTCGACACTAGTTGCGTGCGTTATCGTTTCCTCTGTGTTGATCACGATGATCGCGAACCGTCGTCCCTCCTGATAGGGCGCGACGAAGGCAAAATTTCTTTTTCGTGAAACTAAGATTCGGGTTGTTTTCCTGGAGACTAGGACCACAAAATACTTTTTTTCCAGCGAAATTAAAGGGCTTCGCCAAACATGCACCGACGTTCTTTTCTGAGCACACCCAATTTGTTTTTGTTTTTTTTTTGTTTAGTTTTTTTTTCCTGCTTGGCATAAAGTAGCCGCGAACCGCACCGTGGTGACTGGTTCTCTTTTAATTTCGCTACAAATATTTCACCTCCTCTTCCTCTTTTTCTCGCTGGGTTATCACATTCGAGACGTGTCTAAGTTTCACACGCAAAAAAAAAAAAATAAAATAAACAATCTTTACCAGTCTTCTTGCTCACCCCTCTGACCCAGACTGATCAATATCATCTCGTTAATTAAAACCACTGCAGACATCGCATACAAACCAATTTATTCAGCGAGTTCTCGACATCGCTCACTCTTGCGAATTTCTGCCGAGCTTGCAGTGTGACTATTACTAATATTATTGTTTTTCTACATAGATTACGAGAAATATAGTATACCTGCGGTTTAATACATTTATTAAAACTCATATTACTATAGGCACGAGGTCAGTCGCCTCCGTTATGACCATTCTATATAGTGCAAGAACATCATTCAATATCTCCTGTTTTTTAATAAAAAATTTTTTTCGACCTCTTTCTTTTCATGATAAAGAAAAGCACAACCTGAACGGAGACTAAGAAAGAACACATGCACGGAGCGCTTACTAGCAACTCAAAATTTTTGTTTGGGAAAGAACGTTCTCATATTTGCACGTCATGAATGTACGTCGCCACAAACCATCGTAATTATCTAAAAACAGTATGTATGAACGAAGGACAGCAAAAGACTTTCACTTGCTAGCAAGCACTTCGTCCTGTGTTTTCTTAGTCTCCGTTTAAGTAGCGCTGTTTTCATTATGAACCAATCCAAGAGTGCCCAACTGACAGTTATCCTAAATGTCACTTCTTTTATTTCATACCTCCACCCGATTTATGGCCTATCCTCCGTAATTCCTTCCGCCGCCACATCGCTAGGCACCACCCACCATGCGACCAATCGACGGCCCCGTTGGAGGACGAGCACCACACACACACACACACACACACACACACACACACACACACACACACACACACACACACACACATATATATATATATATATATATATATATATATATATATATATATATATATATATATATATATATATATATATATATATATATATATATATATAGTCAAGTGATCCAGATTGGCAGTAGCGCTTTTAGACTTATTCGTCGGTGTCGTAAGCCTGGCGTCTTCGATGGCCCGAGCTGTCAGCCCTGATTTTCAAACTATTTGTCGCCTGGAACGCTAACAAGGCTATACCGCCTGAAGGCTCTCATTCCTCACTCTGAGGTTCATCCGGCTAAAATATTATACGGAAGTTCCGGTTCAGCTTTCCCGTCTGTATAATGCGCGCAGCAGACGCGTCGAACTCGCCACGGATGCACGCCGCTTGGAATTTCTTGAAAACATCGAGATTCGAGTGACACCTCGCTTCGTGGAACTGGAGACGCAGCTATAGGGCTGACTGGCGAAATCCATATTGACTCCAGGATGGAAGCAAGAGGATTAGAGTTCCTCGCCATCTGCCGCACCTTAGGAGAGCACGCGTGGTTCGCGCTCGGTAAGTCATTTACTGAGCCGGCTTGCTTGACCAGCGCTTTGTCAAGTGTGACACCTATTCTCTTTTAGGAGAACATTCATGGCGCAAGATATATATATATATATATATATATATATATATATATATATATATATATATATATATATATATATATATATATATATATATATATATATATATATATACACTAATCAAACCAATATGTGACGAACCTAAGGAAGGTATAGGGTATATATTAGTTGCATGTTTTAACTGCATTCCGAACATACCACCATTTTTATAACGCGTCCGATGCTCAATCAATTGAGCTACCGAGGCGGTCGCTTTCCTTTCCACTTTAAGGGGTATCTATGTTTGTGTTATCCTGGAACTGCTGGCCAGCGCCTGTCGCAGCCGTGACGGCGAGTGTTTTATAAATTTATAAATCCTGGCTTTGACGGGAATGCGAGCACGCTTTCCAGAAGGCTGAAGGTCAACGCGTCCTACACACGAGGAACTCGAACGTAGAAGGGAAGATAAATAAAAAGAAAAAAAAAACGATGCTGTATTCAAAACGTACAATTTCATATTGTTATTGCAGAGGAAACTCCGGCGACATAACCGTCCAATATGGTAATTATACGTAATCACGTTGATGTGTCAATTCATGAAGAACACTGCATCTGCTTTTATTGTTCTCTGTTATTCAATTGGGTAGCATTCCACCCTTGCGATTATGCTGCTTTGGATTTAGATTGGCTATTAATTCATTTTATTGGTTCATTGCAAACACCTCAATCAAATAACTCTCGAGTGGGCATGTCGCGAGGTATTGTTTTTTTGCTGGTAATCGACGTGTCTTTTTTTTTTTTTTTTTTTTTTTTTTTTTTTTTTTTTTTTTTTTTTTAGATGTGTGTGAACTTGAGCATGTTGGTACACATTCATAGTAGAAAAGAGAGCGAAAACAACGAAGACGGGACAGATGAAACAGGACTAGCGTTGCCCTGTTTCACCTGTCTCGCATTCGTTGTGTTCGCGCTGTTTTTCACTATGAGTGTTCTTTTTTTTTCTCTTTTTCTTTTTTTTGTTGTTGTTTATGAATAGATGTCGAGGTAGATAAAGTAGCGACAACAAAGTCATCCGTTCTCCTGAACATCATATGACGCCGAAAAATGAGGTTTAGCGAAGTATACATTTAAATTTTAACCTTCAGTGAACGCACAAACTCACGCACTCATTACACCCATACCAGCTGGATAGCCCGACTGATTGCGTACGCCGACCATTAGTAACACACTTACGTATACAGTCTCTTTAATGTGAAACAATAAACGCGAAGCCTCGTTATAGCTCCTCCAGTCGACTCTCCTAATGTTCGAGGATGGTCCTGCCCTAAATGGGCCGTGCGCGCCCACCCTCCTCGATTTCCGAGACGGTCAGCTGCAAAGTATGCGCGGTTTCATGACGTCATTTCACCGAGTTCAACCGCGCGTGGCGCAGCATTCTCGGCGTCGGCTCTCACTTCAGCAATTACGCGCCGGCGCCACTGCCAAATGGCTTTGCCTGCAAGACGACGCACCGACTTTCATATCCAGGCGCCTGTACTAGCGACTAGCGTACACCCCCCTTACCCCCCTAGCAGCGATTTGTGTACAGTGCCCACGCCTGCCATGTTTAGTCGCATACTAAAAAAACCGCCAGGCCTGCGCGGAACGCGCAGCACGATCACCGCGAAAGCTGGAAAAGCGGCTTTTCCAGAGCCTTTTTTAAACATTCTTGGGACAACTACTACAAGCAAACTAGCATGGTACCCACTACGCCATAAATCATCATAATTCTTGCGTAGTGGGGAAGCGTCCACTAGTCCGCCTCGGTGGATCAGTGGCTAGGTTGCTCAGCTGCTGACCCGAAGGTCGCGGGTTCGATCCCGGCCCCGGCGGTCGCATTTCGATTGAGGCGAAATGGTAGAGGCCCGTGTACTGTGCGACGTCAGTGCATGTCAAAGAACACCAGATGGTCCAAATTTCCGGAGCCCTCCACTGTGGCGTCTCTCATAATCATATCGTGGTTTTGGGACGTTAAACCCCACATATTATTATTGAAACGTCCACTATGCCATTATTCGTCATTCTTCCGAAAAGCGCGGTAACCGCTACCCACTTGTAACGCATTATGTGCACTTTGTTGATGCTGTGGCTGGCGACGATGAAGAATTATGCCGGAGGCTTTTGTAATGGGTTGGAGCATTGAACGACCCACTCGTTACGCAATTCGCATTGTGTGACGCCTGGTTGTTATTTTACTCTTCTAAAACGCTTAATTACACATGTTAACTCGATTCCTTACCCGACATGAAGCCTGCAAAGGGTCAGTTTGCAACGCAGTTTCAAGCACCGGTGTAGCTAAGTGGTAGAGTACTGGGCTGCCGCGCAGAAGGCCCGGGTTTGATTTCCATTCTGTCCAAGGCATTTTTTTATTTATTTAGTTTTTTTCTTATTTCGTGCGATAGTTGTTACGGACACCGGCGGCGGCGGAGGCGGCGGACAACTACGGCGCAAAAACGGCCCTTGTTCTGATCTCATAACAGCTTTCGCTGTAAAACACACTAACGCACTTACTCGCACACAACCAGCACTGTTTGGCTAATGATAGCTAGGGCTGGCTAAGTGATGGCTCACGTCGAATAGTGTTGACTAACGCTGCTATCTAATTGATTAATAAGGTTGGTTAATGCAGCACAATGTTGGCTGGATTGTGGCCTTTGACAGGTAGCTTTAGATAATGTCGGCTAAGTTATAACAAATGTCCGCTATAGTGCTGGCTGTTGTCGGCTAATGCAGTGTATTGCCGCTGGCTGCTGTCGGCTAATGCTGTGTAAAGTATGGCTAAATAATTGCTCACGTTGGCTAGTGCTTCTTTCCTACTTGCACATGTTGTCAGGCGTTGCCAATGGCTGGCTAAACGGTGATAAGTGTTGGCTAGAGTCGGATAATGTAGACTATCAGCTGTTATAACTGCAATGTTGCGTTCATTTAGTATCAACTTAAAGATGCTCTCGCGCGCACTTAAGACACAACCCGAGCTCGTTTAACCTAAATTTTAACGCTGACGTCTATCAGCCGGTGCATTTTTGATCGATAACTGTCAGGGAGGCGTTAACTAATGATCCGAGCTGAAGTCCAACACGACTTGTCAGAGGCTCGCTGGGCACCCTGTAAATGCACCGTACTACCACAAGACGTGAAAATAACGGCTTATAGAGCAGGAAGGTGTCATTACTCCTTAGAATTGGGACGCATCACATTCCCTTCCACCAAGTTAAGCCGGCGAACGCGCGCTGAAATAAAAGTACTCGGGCATATTGGCGCAGTGTATCGATCTTTGCTCTCAGCTATCGAAAATAGTTTTGAGGCTTACCTCAAAAGCGCCAACGGAATCTTGACGTTGAATGATGGGATTCCCGGGCATGTTTTTTTATTTATTTTTTAAGCGTATGACAATGGCGTTACAAAGACTGTACGGGGAAACGAGAATAGAAGCACACACAATTATTTTTTTTTCTCTGCAGACAAGAAGAGAGCTTTTTTTTTTTTCGTTCTCCCTCTCTTTTTTTTTCTTTATCAACAGCGGTGATGTTCCTTTACTGCGAACATTTGGAGCGTCAATTTAGTGACGGCTAGTTATTTTTTCTCATAAACTATTCGTGAAGGAAATGGACCACGAAGATGTTTAATGAAAAGGAAGGGAGAGAGGTTGGCCTGGAAAGCGGGTGTCTAGCCTGCTATACTCCTCATAGGGGGCGAGGGGAGAAGTGGATCAACGTATGAATTAGGTTAACAGGCCACATAGCGGCCCATATATTTCGCTAAACTTGGACGCACGCCAACTCAGCCCAACTTTCAGTTTTGATGCGTATAAATACCAGAATAATTTACTTAAAGATAAGTTGGGACACAGGACTGTATGCAGCCATAACATTGACGCTTAGTCGACACAGTCATGCACAAACAGGCTTCGTAAAAAAAAAGGGGGGGGGGGGGGGTAAAATATTAGTGACGAATGAAGAGATTTAGAGAAAGAGAGAGAATAAAATCATGGCTCACGTACTTAACTATTTCTACAGGTAGATGTGTTAATGAAATGGCACATCAAATCGTTTAGCCAGACGTGCCACGGGAAGAGGTATTCCTGGCAGCATGTTTATGCGGCTCCCTGTTAGCGCAAACAGGAGGACAGCCTACAGGGTACTGAATAGTCCACTAACGGAGTTAAACAGCGTCTTAGGTGTTAACTAACA
>JALIZH010006017.1:0-24433 GCA_030522465.1 Rhipicephalus appendiculatus | reverse complement strand
TGGTCATCAGCGTCATCGTCATCGTTATCACGTGTAGTGGGTACATTCCACTATACTGGAACACGCTTATACTTCATCGTTATCACGTGTAGTGGGTACATACAACAATACTGCGTCATCGTCATCTTTATCACGTGGAGTGGGTATACCTACCTTCTACAACTGCTACTACTACTACTACAGAGGAACGCGCTTATACTTCATGGTCATCAGCGTCATCATCATCGTTATCACGTGTAGTGGGTACATTCCACTATACTGGAACGGCTACTACATACATACATCGGGGACGCACGACCCACGGCTTAAGGAGCTTCGCCCCTAAAAAACACACCGGACGAGCGCGAATTGTCACGGCTCGACATTCGCATCACGCTGCTAAAACGCAAAGAAGGACTCTCAAAAAGAACGCACAGCAGGTATACACAGGACGAACTCGAACAACTGTCACAGTTGTTACTTCTTGGTATTAAATGCGAAGCATTTCTTAGCGAACTTCGGCGACTTTGAGCGTGTATATATATCTATCGATCTATCTAGCTATCTAGCCGCCTACGACTTTGTGCTCTCCCGGCCGTATCGTTAATGGGATTTATACCAAATGTGGTATGGCATAACATGACTGTATGACGAACATAAATGGCTGGTCATATCATGAAAATCATGACTAACTTGTCATGAAAAGTATGATTTACATGCCACGCTCATGGCGTGCTCGCGGCCGTTTCGTTAGCTTGACATACACCAAATTTGGGATTGAGTGACATGACTGTATGACGAACATAAATGAAAAGTGGTAATATGAAAATCATGACTTCATGAGCGACATGACTCGCATTCCACGCTCATAGCGCGCTCGCGGCCGTTTCGTTAGCTTGATATACACCAAATTTGGTATTGAGTGACATGACTGTATGACGAACATAAATGACGAGCCGTAATATAGAAATCATGACATGTCATCAGTGACATGACTTGCATTCCACGCTCATGGCGCGCTCGCGGCCGTTTCGTTAGCTTGATATACACCAAATTTGATATATCGCGACGTGACTGTATGACGAACATAAATGAAGCCGTAATATGGAAATCATGACATGTCATGAGCGACATGACTTGCATTCCACGCTCATGGCGCGCTCGCGGCCGTTTCGTTAGCTTGATATACACCAAATTTGGTATTGAGTGACATGACTCTATGGCGAACATAAATGACAAGTCATAATATGGAAATCATGACTTGTCATGTGCGACATGACTTGCATTCCACGCTCATGGCGCGCTCGCGGCCGTTTCGTTAGCTTGATATGCACCAAATTAGGTATTGAGTGACATGACTGTAAGACGAACATAAATGACAAGTGGTAATACAGAAATCATGACTTGTCATGTGCGACATGACTTGCATTCCACGCTCATGGCGCGCTCGCGGCCGTTTCGTTAGCTTGATATACACCAAATTTGGTGTTGCGTGACGTGACTGTATGATGAACATAAATGACAGGTCGTAACATGTAAAACATTACATGCAAATTATGTAAAGCATGATTTGCTCCTTCCTTTCTGCTTCGCATTACATCGATTCCCACAGTGCGTCGGATCTGCCGGCTTTTTTTATTAGCGCGCTCTAAGTGTCGACTATGCCAGCGGCTCGTTGTTGAACATTGAGGCGCGTGGAGTGACCCCTCTGTGCGATACCATACCCTCTGCGCCTCCTGCAGCGTGTGGCGCTCGAAGCATTGCTTGCCCGTCTCTCCACGTCGTGAATGGGCACAGAAATGGGCCACTTTTTAGTGCGCTTCTCAAGAGCAGTTGAATCAAAATATAGGAGCGTTGCTTTAAAGCGTGCCCTTCACACCATCTCGCGGGTGGTACTAAACACGCCGAAGCGCCTCCAAGATCTGCGCACCCCCAGCGGTAAATGCTCGCCATCAGCATACCAAAGAAGCATACCAACATACGATATTGCACAAGGCTGAGCAGCCTGCCCCATGCGACAAAAACGTCCAGGTCGACAGCCATTTAACCTCTGTTTTGCTCCCAACTGAAAAGGCCAAATTGAAGAGGAAAGAAACAAAGCTGAGGAGCCACATACTGAGGCGACATCAATCCGTCGACAAATGCAAAGACGAACTCAGGTAACTGACAACAGGCCGCATTTTTCACGCCCATCACATTGGCTCAAGTTCAGCGTCGCCACTACGACTTAAGACTTCCACAACAGCGCCTGCTCAGGAACATAGGCCAGGGTTGCAGGAAGGGTTGCCGTTGGGTAGAATCGAGAAGTATAGCCAGAACTCGAGCTAAAAGTAGCCAAAGTAGACAAGCCATTTAATATTATCGCCAAATTTGTAGCCGAATGGTATAAGAACGGTATTATGAAAATGGTTTGTATTATTGAACAATGAATAGTATCATTTTGAATCCACAATAAAATAGAAATAGGAGCAGAGTTCTTTTCTCCACTTGAGTGCTTTCCAAGCCATAAGCAAGTTGCTAATAAGTGAGCAAATTATGTGAGTTCCGTACACTTGCATGTAGTCTATGAAGATGGAGTAGTTGCCACAGGCAGAGTAAGGTTGCAACTTTTGAGCCAGTCATTCGGTAAGAACATTAACTGTAGAAGCAGGTCGTGGTTGAAGTCGCGGACAGAAAATGATTAGTAGTTACCATAATGCCAGTCCACTTTCAATCAGTGCAATATGTCTGAAGATGACCAGTACAGCTTCATTGGGTTGCAGCTATCCCCTTTTGCCAAGTTTACACTAGAAGACGCGTTGTGCAACAGTGTTGGAAACTGACTCGTAACTTATCAAACCACCGAATATTAGCCATTATTTGTGTGAGTCACACTGACTAATACCGGTGTCACACGGGCACTTTTAATCGCGATCAGGGCGATCCGGATCGGTTTTCTTGATCGCGATCAACTTTATGGCCGCTGCTACACGGCCCAAGTTAATCCGGTTTCGATAGAGATTTCGTTGCACTTACCTGTATTGCTGTGTGAGATTCTTAATCTTCACTTTGATTTCTGATGGCCCCCCGCGCGGTCCAGTCGTAGCGAAGCGGCAATCTCGTTGTACACGTCAGAGTTTAGCTTCTGGCGCCTCAAGTCTACCAGTCGCTGCTGCCAGCGGTCAATTAATGTACAGGTATCTTCATTCGACCCCGAAGTGCGTGTACGCTGCGACGCAGTCGAAAAGCTAGCAACACTCATAATCAATTTGCTTCAAGGTGCCCCAATGCTCCAACCGTGCGACAGTTGCAGTTGAACTAAGGGCGGAAGACAACGGTCGTCTGCTTATCGTCTGCTTCTCCCATAACTGCATGCGGTCAATACGAATCTTAAAATATGCGAAATTTCAGATATTGCTCCAATTTAAACAGCTTACAATTTGTTTTTTTTTTAATAAAAATCTGGCTTTTTTAAATGTGTTTTCATTGAGCTATGCTTGATTTTCTTGTTTACTGTGCTTTCAACAAGCTTGGCCAGGCGGCGCAGACGACAGCAGAATCCCTATCTGTGAGCCAGATCGCGATGCGCGGATCGCGATGAGCACCGGCAAGAGGGCATGCGCATGCCTCAGCTCACTCGTCAGGAAAGGTTGGAAATAAAGGGTAGTCATTAGGCTCGCTCGGTATTTTTATGCAAATATTTAGAACAATGCCTATTAAATGCCCCCAAAATAGAATTTCAATGTAGCCAGAAAGTAGCCATGACGCCAACCAGAAATTTTTTGTCGCCATCAGGGTCGTAAAGTGGCCAATTTGGCGCAGAGTAGCCACCAACGGCAACCCTGGTTGCAGGAAGCCCGCCACATATGCAGCAGTTTTTCTGTTTTTCTTTGTTATTCGTATTCGTGGTATAAACGGGTGGTAATCAGTTTCCCCTTTGATAACCCTTCTCCCACATCGAATATTTCCGCAGAACTCACTTTCAATAGACGGCTATTCGCTGTGTGCGTCGCATAAAACTGATTCCAAGAACGCGTCTGACCTGTTGAATTTTTTTTTTTCAATTTAAAACACATAAATAAAATAAAAAAAATTGAGCAGCCCTTCTATAGGTGATGCGATGTCAAGCGAAGCTTGGTGCGTGCGTAACATACTACTTCTCTTTCTTTCTTTCTTTCTTTCTTTCTTTCTTTCTTTCTTTCTTTCTTTCTTTCTTTCTTTCTTTCTTTCTTTCTTTCTTTCTTTCTTTCTTTCTTTCTTTCTTTCTTTCTTTCTTTCTTTCTCTTTATCGCGTTGCGCACTACTCCATGATAGACTGCTATTCCTCCATGCCGGAAATTGGACATTCATAGACGTGTTAGCAGCACAACACTTCACAGCAACAACGACGCTCAAACGTTCATATACAGTCAACATTGAAATGTGGCAACGTCAAAAGCCGAGTGGCCTCTATAAAATATCAGACTGCTATATCAGAAACGGCTGATCGCTGGCGAACCCGCGACCAAGAGAGCATCAGTTACTGGAAAACGGCGCATTGAAATACTCATCCAACCGGCGCGCCTTCGAAGGGTGCATTTCTGTACATAACGCAGGCGCAGGTCTTTTCGCGTACGACGCCACAGCCGCTGACGCCGCCATATTTGTCACTCACAACTGGCTTCGCTTTAATAATGAATTGTTCGTTGTGGTAAAAGAACAGTGCAGCTGCAGTGGTGATGCATCTAGCTTGTATCGGCATGCGAGGGCCAGGAAACAAGAAAAAACAGTCAAAAGAGACAGTTACGCGGGTTTGTCTAACTCTATAGGAAGCGTCTCATTTAAGTTCAACTGTTTATAGGCCAACATTTTTCCCATTTTTAATTGTCAAAGTGTCTCTTGCGTATAACGTCCGCTGACGATATCGATTAATTACAGGATAACCTTCAATATTGTGAAATAAACAACTGCGATGATTTCTTGAATTCTGTAAGGATATTCTGCGAATAGTAATTCTGCGAATAGTGAATTTCAGAACCGAATCGAGTACGAATACAAATCGAACACTGTTCGAACAGTTTTGTTATAATAAGGCAACCATTTTGAAAGCAGCTCTAGAATGGTAAGATAACAACTTTCGAAACAGCCCAAGAAGTCTACATCATTTTATTTGAAACAAATGTTCACAAGTTTAACAAAGGAACGTTATGATTACGTCTAACCTAAAAAAAAAAAACCACAATTATTTAAACTGAGGCAAGGTCGTATACAGGCGCAACTATAGCATTCAAAATATTTGGTAACTTCAAGATGAAATATAGCAGTGACTGCAGTATTCAAAGTGGTACTTTGTCAACAGATTTTTAATAAAACTGATACATAAATACTAAGCGATTTTCATAAGTTAACAGCATTGTTAATGTCATAGTGAAGATGGTGCATTGATGACAGTGTCGCCTTGGCGACACTTGAATTTAAGCAAAAACGGCTTCGTCCTGTGATCAATACAGCGTCGATAGTCCTGTAAGTGCATGGGCTGTATGCATCTGGGTAATTCAAACATGTGAGGAAGAAAAGTGAACCCTCGCTTTTCTAACGTCTCATTATTTAGAGCATTATTTCGTCGTTGCTGATTATTCGAAAAGTATTCGAAAAAAAAACGCCCCCCACCTCCCCGAAGGGAATCGTGAGGAAATGCGAAGGCATTTCGCGCGCACTTCACTCCATTTATATATGGTGGTTGTGGTTCGAAGAAGGAAAAGGCGCCTAATTTCTGCAGCCCGGTCGGGAGCACGGCGAAGCACCTGTTTTTTTTTCTTGCTTTTGTTCTGTTTTTTTTTCTTCTTTTTTTAATTTCTTTTTTTATTTTTTTTTGTTCTTTTTCCCTTTTTTCTTTTTTTTTATTTTTTTTTCATATATAGCTCCGCCGAGCTCCCGCGATGCGAGCGCCCTCACGCACTTGAAATGCATTCGCATTTAAAACTGGGGATGCGTAAAGCACGCAGCGATGGAGCGGTGTTTCCTACTGGAACATGCCAATCGCTGCTAATGTGCTATGAGAGACAGAAGACTCCGACTGGACACAGAGACTCGCAGTCAGCTTTTAGTTAATGCGCACGCTGCGCATTTTTATTGTTCAACAACGCACAGGAGAAATCTCCCACCGGCACCACCTTGGAGGTCAAGATCCATTGCCATATATACGGGGTGGTCAGTGAACGGTTGTGCAGCGCGAGCAGTCGGTTTTTTCAACTAAGAAACTCGCTAGCAGACGCTGCCTGTGTCGGCGTCGCGAGGCGAGAGGGGGGGGGCGTAGGAGAGGAAAGAGAGGCGGGGCGCGCATGCGCAGTGGGAGTGTGGACGCTGCGGGCAGTGATGCCTAGAGGAGAGGGGGAGCGTAGCAGGGGAGAGAGGAGGGGAGGCGCATGCGCAGTGAGGGGTGTGGTTGCCGCTGCGAGGGATGCCTAGAGGAGAGAGGGAGAGAGGGTTTTTTTTATTTTTATTTTTTTAAAGGGTTTGCGCATGCGCAGTAAGGGTGGTCACGCCGCCCACCACCACCACCGGATTAAGCTTCGCCATAAGATGCTTCATATCTAACACCGGCCGGCGCTTACCTCCCTCAACCTATCCTCCTCCTCCTCCTCCGCGGACAACGCTGGACAACGCTGGACAACGCCGGACAACGCCGGACAACGCCAGATGCCTGACATAGCCCGACTATGAAATGCATTCGCATTTAAAATATTGGGGATTCCGAATATGCAGTATTCGATTCGAGCACCGAATCAAATATATCGTTATTTCATTCGCTATTCAAAATGTACAGCTCATCAGCACACCCATACTGATGAGCTGTAATTGTAGATGTTGCTGACATCTTCAGTTTGCTGGCGAAACTTCTCAGCTGGTGCCGGTGGCTATAATGGTATCCTGAAATGTCGGTTCCCCGTCAAGAAGTTGGCACTTATATCTTGGGCACATACTAAATAAGCATGCTAAAACGTTAGAGGTATGATACGTAGTGCAATATTAAACAAATAGGTTAAAAGACACAAGGCATTAATGATTTCATAGAATTCTGCACAATCACAATTTTCGGTAGCAATAAAGCTAGGTGAATATTTTGACGAAAGCTCGAAAGGGTGCCATAGCGTTTGTGACGGTCGTTTGTCGAGGGGATTCGTGTACTTTTCAAGCACTGATTGGTTTCATGAGAGCTTGTGCACAGTTTTTCCATTGGCATTACGGCAGAAATCTTCACAAGGTCAAATTATGTCGGTCGCGAAACATGGAACGGAAAGTGTTCTAAAACCTGTTGCCACAGACATCAACGCCCACCGTATGACTGAAGCGCGACTATAGGTGAGGAGGGGACAAATAACGAAAACCAAAAACTCATTAGAAATTTTTTTTCCAATACTCCTAATTTTATATACGCCGAAGTAAACGAGAATTTACTTTACGGTTATCTGACACTTGGTTAAATAGCTGATAGTCCCATTTTTGTTGGTCGAATGCCATAGATGGGTGGCGTATGCAGACAGTCTGCTATGTGGGCTTGTGTTCGGCTACAGTTCGGCGCATTGTCGGGTCAACGAGGCATCGTTCACTTGTGCGCGGTGGTTTCGTGCGTATTATGCGTAGGTTATTTATTTGCTTATGTGTTGTCTACTGGCGTGTCACTTCAGACAAGCTGAACTAAATGACAGAATGTGTAGATAACCGCCCCTGTGACTGAGGACTGCTTTCGCTGGCGCATGGCTGGCGTGCCCTCGCCTTTTGTGACGGTGAGTGCGACACGCGAAGCAAAGAGCTGTTCTGTAAGGTTGCCAAAGTGATACTTTCAAGGATGCTGTCTCGCTCCAGCAATTTTCCTCGATTGAGCAACGTGAGTTCTCGAACTATTGCACTAGTGTGCTCGCGAGCCGTTGTATTACAATTTATTCATCTGCAAATATTTTGGTGTACATTGTCAGCGCACTATTTGGCTAATAAAACAAGCTTGCTTCCCCAATCTTTCTTCTTGGCCTTCCCTTTCTCTCGCACACGCAAGTGGCGAGCCTTAAAGACGCAATAAAATCGCGTAGTTATCAAGATCACGTAAAATGTCAGCAATTAAACAAATTTCAATTCCTCGCCTTGTAGTGCAAATGCCCGACATCGCAACCGCTTCCTATTGTGACGTCATATTTTATTTTTTATTTTTCGCTTGCTGTTAGTTGTCCCCTCGATACGTAGGTGGGGACGGTGGCAACGAGCCGCCAACTCTTTGATACACAGGCTTCTATGGAAGTTTCGCTACCAGTTTACATATATCTTGGTCTAGACTCATAAAATGCGAAAAATGGCCGTCGGCGGCTGTGGTGTCGGCGTCAACAAGAGTTGTGCGAAAAATCATCATAATCTGATGACGTCACCACATGCTGTCGAAATGACGTCACAGATAGCCATAGTTTCTGACGTAATTATGACGTCGTCATGATGAAGTGACATAACGAGATTTCACATGATGGCGTGATCGCAAGACTTCGTCGCTCGCTAAAAGATGGGCGCGTCACGGAGGCATTGCAAAACCGCGTGAGATGTAGAAAGCTTCCAACGCCTCCAAGCACCAAGTTAGCGCGAAACAACGATGGGTGCAGAAAGGCAGTAGAATGGAAACTAGGGCTAGTTGGAATGCTTGCATGATTGGTGCAGCGCTAAAGACGAAGACGTAGGGAACACCGAGTGCACAGGACAGCGCTCGTCCTGTGCCCTCTGTGTTCCTTACGTCTTCGTCTTTAGCGCTGCATCAATCGTGCATAAAGGTTCGTGTGGAGTTGGAGGAGGCGCCATTACGAACCTCGTGAATTCTTCATAATCATTGACTTTCCTTGCAAACAACGACAGTCATGTTCCTGATTTTTACGGGATAACTTACCGTTCTCCCTTAGCAGGGTACGTAGTTGAATAAACTTCTTTTTTTGTTTAGAACGCAGCTATAGGCACCATGCAGTTGAGTTTTCCAATGTGACTGCAGCGCCAGAACGCACAGCCCAGCGGACAGAAAAGAAAAGCAATATTAAGCTGGGCCCGGAGAATACGTGCATGCGACGCGCGCCTATGCCTCACCATGAGTGTGCAGACCGTGGCCGGCCGACCGGAAACATTAGCTACGCGGTTGCGCGTCTCACAGCAACTTCGACATGCGGGACAGCTCCTTATCGGGGCCCCAACGTTCCGTTTCGTCTAATCATGGTAGCGCCTGCGAACCCACACTATAAGAAATGATCGAGTAAAAGGGGTGTCGTTTTGTCCCATAAAGATAATCGTCATCTATCTTGCGTTCCTAAGGGGAAAATAGACAACCACCCGTTTGTAGCACGAAGCCACAAGGAAATCCGTACGGATTTCTCAGAAAGAAAAGCTTCTTAGTTGCCGAAAAATTCGTCCTGGTCCGGGGTTCGAACCCGGGACCAACGCCTTTCCGGGGCCGTCGCTCTGCTAATTGAGCTAATCAGGAAGCTAGCAATTGGCAGCGCGAGGGCGAATCCATCGACAACTCGAAGCACATGGACACAAGTATTGCAAATGAATTCTTTCCTTGAGTTCCTTTCCTTGCATTATCGCTGCGCGCCCGGCAGTTTCAGGTCACGAACGACGTGCGCGTTATCAGCGTCACATAGCATTCTTGATAGGAAAGTGGCCAGTGCCGAGTTGTCAAGAAAGGAAGCACAAGCAAGCCGGATGACGATTATTGTTGTGGGACAAAAAGACACCCGTTTTACTTGATCATTTCTTAGAGTGCTGATGTGTCTGACTTGACGAAGATGCTACTCCATTCTTCGTGCCACTTGCGGCCAAGGTCGGCGACATTGGGCCGTTCACTGGACGCTACGTAGCACGCTCTTGTATGTGAATGGTCAACCTGTGTTCTGGCAGTCCGCCTTTCTCATTTTTCTGGGCTGCACTTTGCCGTTTTGTAGCGGTTTGGCTGAGGCCAGGACAACCGTTATAGCCAGAACGACGCCTCCGAGATGGAGAGGCGTTTTGCAACTTTTCCGCTACGAAAAGGCTGCATGCGCCGTGGGATCTTCGCGCGCACCTGTGGGTCGTTTTGGAATGTTCTCATATATTATGCTTGCTAGCACGCACCGTCTCTCGATGTGCGGCAAGGCAATATTGATGGGGCTGGGCGGGTATAGTGTACTAGAAGGGGGCACTTTAGCGCGGGGTTCTTGGGCACCAGCGTTGCTGGTTGCTCTAGCCCTCAACTTTCATTGCTGCCAAGTTGCGTTCAGGCTCGTAGAATTCGCCGAACAAAGAGGGGGGACTTGATTACCCGCCGATGCCTGCATTCCTGATTGGGTAAAGTCACCCAGGATGTCATTGCCATGACGTGACAATATCAATGAAGTTCGCGATTCCTGTATGCCACTGGACAGCAGCCACCCTTGTGTCGGTGTCACACCAATGAAATTGCGATGGTGTCTTTTCCGAAAGTCTAACAAGCAAAAACATTCTTGGGTTTGTAAATTACTCATAATGATGGCGTGTGAAGCTAAGGTTTTCACCTTCAAAGGCGAATACAATCAACTGAGAACGTAAAGGTAACTTAACGCGTGCGGCGGGTTGTGCCTTGCACGGTCTGGTGCCCGACTGCATAAATTAAGGCATCATGAAGTGTGCAGCATGCTTTTGCATTCAAGGTTCACATAGTGTAACATACCACCAAGGCGGCTATGTATCAAGCAGTGGTCCGACTAAAGCGTCATGTGGCCCTGATACGATGCAAAAAGCTGATCAACAGAAGGTGCAACTAGGTTATGGCCTTAACACTCCTGGAAAGTTCTAACTGACCCCCGCAATTTTCCCAACCAGTCAACGCGCCCAGCATAATACCGTTTCTTTACTCTATCCAGTATTCAGGTATCACAAGAGCGTAGAGTAATACCGGATAATCTAGGTCGTCCAAGATTCCAGTAGCACCCATCATCACTCGCTAAGCCTACTGCATCGATAATTAAATGCGAAGCATTTCTTTGAGGACTGCAAAAACTTTGAGCGTTTCTATCTATCTATCTATCTATCTATCTATCTATCTATCTATCTATCTATCTATCTATCTATCTATCTATCTATCTATCTATCTATCTATCTATCTATCTATCTATCTATCTATCTATCTATCTATCTATCTATCTATCTATCTATCTATCTATCTATCTATCTATCTATCTATCTATCTACTACGTCTGGGTGCTCTCGTGATCGCCTTTTTAACTTCGTGCAGACCAAAATTGACATTGAAGGATAAGAAAGTTTGGGGGGACACGACTGTATGATCACGACATAAATCACGTGAAAATAATGCCGCGTACGTCGTCAAACCCTTTCCTCCAGACAAGTGTGGACCACGGGCCGCGGTACACGGGTATGCGGCACAGGAGATTGACAGTTTATATCTACCCCGGAACGGCGAAGACAGGCATAAGGACCCGAGGAATGCAAAGATAAATATCATGATCTTAGCAGGAATCAAACCCAAGCATTCTGCGTGGCATTCGGCTATTGTACCACAGAGCCATGTCAGGTCTTGAAACTGCTTTGTAAAAAGACAACATGCAGGCGTAGGGTCGGTGCAACTTCAATTGTGGTTGTAGTTCTGGTTATCTAATTTTATTACAAAGCAATAAACATTACGCTTGTCTAATAAACGTTTCATTTCTCTTCCTATGATTCAGCAAGCCATATTCAAGCGCTGCTCGTACCCGGGGGAATACGCTAACGAAAGCTGCGTGTTATATTCACATCATCACACCTTAAAGCACGCTTCGTTCCGATAATACTGGCGTCTGTGCTTTAAAGTGAGTGCTGATGATATGTCAGACCATAAGTCACCGATTGTAGTCACAAGTAGACGTCAGTGTAGTGGGCTTTCCTGGTAAACCCACGATGTGCACATCACTACTGCACTTAACGTCGATACACCTCGTACCACTTAAGTCAAAGCAAAAACAAAACAATTTAAAAAATCAGCATACGCTTCAGCATTACGCTTCGCGTAAACAACATCATGGACTACTACAAGAAGAACATTTCAGCCTATCACGGCTGGTGCTGGTAGTGCTCACTCTAGTGGTGGCGTCGTTACGCAACTATGCACAAATAGTTCGCACAATTGCTTATTTTCTAGATACGTGAATGCGTATGAAATTTCTATATATGTTTACTGATAACTTCATTTATCCGCCTCATAACGTTCTGTTCATTTTGAAAAGTGCCGCACAGCAAACTTCGTGATGCTTGCTTCGCAAATCATGGACTCCCACAGCACGTGGGATCTGCCAAATTGTTTTAGCATAGCTCTCGAAAACGGCACCAAATGGACACGAATTTACTTTTCTGTCGAAGCTTAAGGACATGAATATAAAGCAAAAAGCACCAGTTCTGATTAGGAGCTACAAAGCACACGACGGCCACTTGATATATCCGAGGTGGACGGCAACTGCTTTCGGTGGTGCGGCCATGTTTCTCGGGCGCACGCATGGCGCCCATGCGCAGTTCACACCCGGTATTCCGGTATGGGCAAAGCATTTTGCGTACAGGGAACCAGCGCTGGTGCATTCAAGGTGCTTGCAGCGCCGCCGTGGCGTACAAAGCGCGTACATCTCAGCCGCTCCCGTGTACGTGAGTCGCAACTGGTAGTGGCGGCACGGGTGCGGATCTCCGACGAAAAACAGAAAGAGGCTTCCGGTACTGTTGGGTATTCATGTTCCACGACTACGTAGGCATGAGGGGGGGGAGGGGGGCATCTTTCTACATCTGTCCTTCTAAACACTACCAGCAAGAAACCAGGAGGTGTTGCATCCAGGCAGTCAGGCGAGCTTTACTTCACTTTTATTTCCTTAATAGCGCCCTCGTGGGGGGTATTAGATAAGGGGTGGGTTTACAGTTGTACAGTGCATATTTAGTGGGCCCATATATACATAAAAAAGAATTAATGCTCAAGCTTTGCAGCAAATGTTGATGGGCAGGTGATTTCAGTGGTAGAGTGGGGCAAGCCGTTCCACTCACTCGATGAACGGCAAAAGAAGGACGTGGAGATGATCGTAGTGCGGCTGCGTGGACGGGTTACTTGTGAGTGATGCCCAGTACGAAGAGAATCCACTCGAGCCTTATTGATATGTAAATCATGTTCACGTTCTTCTTCTACCAAAAGAGAATAACACAAAAAATTTAAAAAAGCAGTAGGAACAGAGAAAAGTTATACTGACACAATAAAAAAAGAAAAGGATGAAGAGTTTTCTCTGCCTGCACATCCCGTCGTCAAAGCAAAATGTGAAAGAGAAAAAGAGGTAACAATAATAATAATAATAATAATGAAAATTAAAAAAAATGAAGGACAGTTTGTAAATTCCAAAGTGTGTTCGGCGAACGCCTGTGCCCATTGAAGCAGGGTCGGTCAGAATGCAACGCGATGCGCGCGTCTCCCTTCTTGCATGATTGGAAACGCTGGGCACAGCGACGCTACACAAGGAAAGCGCGAGCGTTGTAGAGTCCGACGCGAGGCGCGACCGACGCGACCGGCGTTCGTTGGCGAGCCCCAATGGCCACCTGGCACCTTGCCACGGCACGGACGGAGGGACGGATGGACGGACGGACGGACGTGAGCATGAGACATTAAAGGCCTTCGCCTTAAAAATTAAAGAGTTCAGTTGGCGTGGTCGTGGAACATTTCGACTAATCTCAGACTGCATCTGACGAATACGAAACACAAAAAGGGAAATTGCCACCCAATCATTCAATAACAAAGCTGCAAGGAAATCCATATCAACGAAATATGCCCGCACAGATACTACTCAGCGGGTGTCTTCGTGTTACTTGTTTACTTGAGAAGCTTGCACGTCCAGGCACATTTTAGTCGAGATCAAGTTACCAACACTGAACCAGATATATAACTTTTCTCAGAAACAGCTACCATCAGGAAGTTTTCGAATAGCGTACGCTAAGTCAGCGGGCGTTTCAGGCGTAGCGTTAGCGTAACGGCGCCGTATGAGTTTTAGAATAACGTTTGTCCCCCCACAAATGCTGACGCCGCAAAGGGGCTTTGCGGGCCGCGCGCTATTTCGGATTTCCTGCGGGCGGACAGCAAACGCTAACGGTGGTTAGCGTTATGACCATAGGTCGGCAAAACTTGCGGAGCTCACTCAGGCTCACTCAAGAAATATATCTTGCGCTTTAGACTCACTCGGACTCAGACTCACCAAAATTTTCCTGAGCCGAACTCACTCGGACTCGCACTCACGAAAATTTTCTTCAACCGGACTCGCTCGGACTCAAACTCACCAAAATATTACTCCCCCGGACTCACTCAGACTCGGACTCATGGCTCAATCTGAGTCTGAGTGAGTCCGAGTGAGTCGACTCATGAGTGAGTTCGCCGACCTATGGTTATGACGCATGCGCAGTGGCAGCGACCGCAACGAATAGCGTACGTAAAGCTTTGCGTACGCTATTCGAAAGCTTCCTATTATTCTATATTTAGGCTAGCATTTACATCAGCAGGACAAAATCCCATTATCGATGATCGGGAATCACACGAGAATGCTATATTTTCGAGGTTAACTCGAGGCAAATGCACATCTGCTGCTAAGACACTGAAATCTCCTACTCCAGAATTTTTTATACCTCCTTGATGCAAACAAATCTCTCTGAATGAAAGCTTCTCTGCCGCAGAAAAAATTTTCTTAGTAGTTCAAATTTGAAACCATTGCTTTTGCGGTGTGGTCGCTGTACCAACTGTGCTCAACAGGAAGCTCCCAATTGGCTGCACGGGGGCGAACCAATCAACAACTCGAAGCGTATGAGCACTGAGCAACATTGAGCTTTACGCCACCTTACGGGATTTTGCAGAACTGACATGCAATACGGAATACAAATATAACGTAAAAGATTTACGTCACCACCCCTAGCAACATTACAGAGGAAAAGGCGAATTGGAAGCCCATGGGTGCTTCCAATTTAGTGCGGCAGTGAATCATGCATGAGACATGGGCTGGCACTTACCTAAAGTTCTCGTCAACTCTTTCTCTAAAAAGCATCATCCGTGTCCGGTGGCCTCTTTTGCACACGCAGCTCCTGCAAAAATCAACGATAGCAACAATTTATTCATCCAACTTCCGTCGTGGTGCACAGGAAAAACTGTATATATGTATTTCTACTTCTACCAGCGGCTGCTCGTAAATGTTTGCATCTTAATTCCTGTTCCAGTTCACCTGCACAAATTGAAACCACATGTTCTTAATCCAGCCGCAGCTGATAATAATTATCAATAATAATAATAATAATAATAATAATAATAATAATAATAATAATAATAATAATAATAATAATAATAATAATAATAATAATAGTTTTATTTTCACCTATACAAGGTTGATGGAGGGGATCAGAATAAAAGCGACTATCTGTTTGACTACGTTCTCACCCCCCTATATACATAAGGCAGAGGCGGTGGCGGCCACAGAACACAAGATGTGGCGAAGATACACAACATTAACAAAATTATGAATTACACAACTTTACCATACAGTGCAAGGAGACTGCGATGTTGGCTAGAAAAAAAACATAATGCAATAAACATATATAGCAGCATACATCAGCAGTCTGAATACATAAACTACAAATTCACTAAACACACAATTTGCGCGACGCAGTATTGGTGTCTTCATCTTTTTTTTTAATTAAAAAATTAGGCATGAAGTTTGAAGTTATAAATGTCAGGAGTGCATTTGTGTCTCCAGCATTGGTAGGTTTGCGTCTCCTGCCAGGATATTCTCGTTACTGAGGTATTCGGGTTAATTCGTTACTTTCCTAAACCATGTGCGTGTGCTCAGTTGCTGCGAGCTTTTCATCTTTAGGTCATTGAACAGAACTTTTCTTTAGGCCACTGGGCCCACCATTTCTTAAAGATACTTATTGGTCAGCTATACATAACAATTCCTCAATATTATTTTTTAGCTAGGATGGTTTATGTGTCCCACTCAGTTGAAACACTGGCTTCGCCTATATTGTGAAATCCCTTAAAGGAGCCATGACATGGTCACCCAACAATTTGCGGTTTTTGGCGAAAAAAGAACGTAGAGGGTCAAATATGCTTGTACACATGTGAAAAGTGGAGTGTAAAAGTTTATTTCAGTCCAAAATAAGCCGGGGAAGTCGTCGGCTGTAAACTCCGCCCACCGCCGGCGACTGCCATTTTGCCATGGCGTGTGTGATGTCACTAACTCCAAGGAGCAGTGACGTCATCTGCTACGTTCCACACGCGGTCAGTGTGTTCACTGCGAGTGTTGCTCTGTTGCTGTTTCAACCGCTGCAAGTCATTTAGTTCCAGAGGCAAGTTGAGAAAAGCAGAAATAGCTCGTTTGCACGCGCAGCTGAACATGGAACGCGGAATGCAGACCGTGCAGACGTTCGCACCGCAAGCTAATTGTTACGTCACGGCTAGCGAGCGTGCCAGTGTTGCCCGACTCTCAGGCCGCTCGCTCGTTTATAAAAATATTGAATTATAAATTAACGGCACGACCAAATGCGCTAAAATTTCGCCAGCTTGTCTGTGAGCGTACAAGGATCCACCTACATAACACAGATTATGGTCGACAATTGGGTGTCATGGCCCCTTTAAAGAATCTGTTTTTTTTTTTTACAAAGCGGCCGATATTGAAAGGAACTGAAAGGCCGAGCTAATCACGTAAGCAACTTAAAGTGTCACGGAAAGCATTCCAAGTTGAAGCACAAACATACTGAATTGCTAATATATCTGTGCTGGCAAAAAAGATAAAGTGCCGAAGGGTGCCGAAAAAATACTGCAGCGAAAATATATTGGGCGCTTCAAGTGCCTTGGCATTCTGTGCAACCGGACACTTGATATGTCAAAGCTTATTTCAAACGTGCGTTGATATAACACAAAAAAATCTGATGAACAAGTAACTGCAAAAAAAAAAGAACAATCAATTGCTATAGATTTAAATGTAAGAATAGTAGATTAGAGGAAATTAAATGCCAACAATAGCATAGGGGACCACCTTTGTCCGTCCGATGAAGTACTGTGAGGACGAACAGAATAAATGTGCGCTGTGCATGAGTAGAGAACGATAAGGCTAGCGGCAAGGTGTTAGAGAACATGCAAGCTAGATATGTGTTTTGTTCTGTAAAAAATGGGCTGCTTTGAAGATATTGAGGCCAAGAGCACCTGTAGGCTGCTGGAGGTATCTTTGAAATGCAGAAAAAGATCTACAAGGAGATGACAGCGCTATGATAAACTGTAAAATTGAGCTAGTGAGCTATTTGCATAGACAGAGACCTGAAGTGCACAAGAAGATGGCGGATCGATCTTTTTCTAGAAATGTGCTAACTCGGCCCACACTTGGCCTACTGCAAAATAAATAAGTTTTTTGTGACATTTATGCAGCATTGGCCGTGATGCTAACGTGAGCTGATATCGTCAATAACCTTGTCATGTGCTTTAACGAATTTGTGTCGTGGTTTCATGAAGGGTTTTCTTTATTTGTTCATTGTCTTTGTGAATAACAAATATTGATCCTTCTTGAAGACAGGCGCATCCTTCTCAGAGTCATTACAAGAAATATTCTGTCTTCCGTAAGCAGTCCCGAAGTATTAGAATAGTGTAGAGAGGAGCCTGACCACTGAGCGTGTTATAAAGAGCCTCTGGTGAATTGAAGAAAGTAAATTATGCCTGTCACACGCGATTGCCTTCGCGTACCTCTTATGGAGATAAATGGTTTGATATGTACAGCAGAATGACGCTACTGGATATGCAATACACAAAAGCTGCTATAAGAAAACTTGGTGTCATTGTTTTTGAGGAGCTGTACATGCGGGTGACATCAATTGCTGCTGACTCTAGCTCGGAAGACGGATTGACTTCGTTGAAGAGCCTGTCGGGTGCCCGCCTCGTTTGGCCACAGAAACAAAACGCAAGGCGTGGAAATTGAGGACGCCAACAAATACTCACGCGAATGCCGAGGGAACATCATGGATGACGAGCACGCGAGCTTCGGCTTCCGCGATTATCGGAAGCGAGAGAGCGGAGCACTTTGGTCGGTTTTCGAGATGCGGTCATTCTCCACTGATCGATATGAGAACGATGGGCGGGTCTCTGTCGCTTTGGAAGCGTGACAAATCGTGTACGGGAAGAAGTCCCCAACTATTTCGTGGTGGTACCCTCGCTTTTAGCGTCAATTTTATTCTGTTTTCACGAGTTGTTCTACTCCACAGAGAGAGAGAGAGAGAGCGAGAGAAACAGATGGAATACATGTCTTGATTTTGCGAATGCATGCTCATAGAGGCGTTCTTATTCCAATATCGCTCGAACGCTGGCCACGCCCTGAATACTTGCGACCATTAGTACCTTATCCTCAAGCTGGACATCACCAAGGCTCTCTCCACAAACTTGTTGGTGTGGTTACTGGTTGAGGGTTTTAGAGGCGTTTCTCTGTAGCCTCCCATTTTATGTACGTCAAAAGGACCGGGATCATTGCAGAAGTGGCATTGCAGAGATGGGAGTAAGAAATGAGGCAGGGAAAATCTCCCGACAGGACAGTTTACGCTAAGAAATGGGAAAGAAAGAGAGGAATATGAGAGAGCAGGTAAGAAATGTTTGGTTAGTTTCCTTACATGCGCGGGACTGCTCTAGTGAAAAGCATTTACAAAGTTTCGTTTTCCCCAAGATGAACAAAAGTACTTTCACTGCCTTGCGGACCGCAAGGCCGAGCGACAAACAAGGACGGGCTCCGTTGGCTACTCTGCACGTGAGGTGGGGGGGAAAGGAGCTATAATGTATAAAACATAGACGAAAGAACAGTAGAAAAAAATTACACCATCTCCCGCTAAAGGGAACCCTGTGTAGATGTGAAGCAGCGGGCGCTAACGATTACACTGGCGGCGGCGTTGACGCTGCCGCTCATCGCAGCGTTGCGCAGGAGAGAAAACTGGGGAGGCGCAAAGCAGGCAGTGATGGAGCAGTGTTTCCTACTGGAACATGCCAATCGCTGCTAATGGGCAATGAGAGACAGAAGACTTCGACTGGACACACAGACCCGCACTCCGCTTTTAGTTAACGCGCACGCTGCGAATTTTTATTGTTCAACAACGCACAGGAGAAATCTTCCACCGGCACCACCTTGGAGGTCAAGATCCATTGCCATATATACGGGATGGCCAGTGAACGGTTGTGCAGCGCGAGCAGTCGGTTTTTTCAACCAAGAAACTCGCTAGCAGACGCTGCCTGCGTCGGCGTCGCGAGGCGAGAGAGGGGGAAGCGGAGGAGAGGAGAGAGAGGGGTGACACGCATGCGCAGTGGGAGTGTGAGCGTCGTGGGCAGGGATGCGTAGAGGAGAGAGGGGGGGAGAGTAGGAGAGGAGAGAGAGGGGGGGACGCGCATGCGCAGGGGGAGTTAGACGCCGCGGGCAGGGATGGAGAGAGGGGGGGGGAGTGTAAGAGGGGGAGAGAGGAAGGGAGGGCGCATGCGCAGTGAGGGTGTGGTTGCCGTGGGGAGGGATGCCTAGAGGAGAGAGAGGGGGAGAGGAGGTTTTTTTATTTTTATTTTTTCTTTAACTGTTTGCGCATGCGCAGTAAGGGTGGGCACGCGGCACACCACCACCACCACCACCACCACCACCGGATTAAGCTTCGCCATAAGATGCTTCACATCTAAAATAACAAAGCACGCAAAGCGTGAGCGCACACCGATAGCTCACAAATGATCTTCAGTTCCGGTCGACTTCCAAGAAGCAATATTGCTTTTGAAGCCTTGTGCATGCTCGAAGTCGTAGGCCAAGGTCCCGCGATCCTGTTCTTCGAAAGTGGTCTTGTGGCAAGTCGATGGAGTTTGGCGTCTATAACATGTCGGTAGGATGTGCAGTAACCCACAATATGCTCAATCGTCTCCTCACAGCAGCATAAGTTGCGTGCCGCATGGTTCGTCATTCCAGGATATGCATTCGCAAATACCACGCCTAACTTACATGCGACACAGTAAGGTTTAGCACGATTGAAAGTTGGGCGAGTCGGTTTGGATTCATTCATTCAGCGTTGCGTTTTCCGCTAATCGAAAAGTGGGGGCCCATTCGCTCGGCTATCAGCAAGCGTGCCGAATGTCTGTCACGAAATGGCAAGGCATTCAGTGTGAAACACACGAAGGCTTTTGCACCTTGCGCAGTAGGTGTCGTATATCGACTGCCTCTATCATGCGGGATGGCCGACGTCGGTCTTATACCGGAAGGTGCCCGAATATACGCTTAACACCACAGCTCTTCGATTGGCAGGCCTCCCACACACTTTGCCATGAACTTCAAGGACTGCAAGGAGAGCGGATGCAGGCCTCTGTTCGAAAGGAGCAGAATGGTTTACAGGCACCAAGCGAAAATTAAGAGGGAAATTAAAGAGACATTTCACATCAGCCAAGAACGTTTGAGGTGCATAAGCCATCTCTCTGTCAGTTTACACGAAACAAGGATAGGGTTCCTACGGCGACACGTACCAGACAATGACGTGCTGCTTTTGATAACTCTGTTATCGGTCGTTACGGCGGGGATTACGAGGATTGCGTTATATATATGTGCGTTCTGAATAAGAAATTTCAGTTGTTAGTGCGTCGTCTTGTGCTTTTCGCCTTTTATTTTGTGGCCGTCTTTCCGCGCATTTTCAAACAGTAAGGCTGCATCGCGGCGAGGATTCCCGATGGCAAACAAAGTCGCATATGGGGATTGGTAGAATACAGGCGCGAGTTGAAGAATCCCCGTGTACTCCAATGTAGATATGTGGTGTGACAAGCAAGTGATTGAAGTTTCCGTTCTAGAGAGTGCTTGCGACATCATTCATTAGCCAAGCGTGCAGCTTCATCGGCTCGGTTGTTGCCGCAAATTTTGCAATAGCTCGTCACCTAATGAACTGTCGTGTCCCTTCTCGAGAGACTGGTGGAAATTGTACCTTATTTCGTTCACTAGCTGATCACTAATTCATTCCGCAAGGTAAACGCTAGCATTTGTAATGCTGAGAGAACTGTGTAGGGGCTATGAGTGGCTTCTGGTTGGCTTAGGGATTTCATAGAACTTTAGGGCTCGCAGTTATCTCTCCCTATCCCGAGGTAGTGGCTTGTGTGACGAGGACATGTTCTGCCGCTTAGCTAAAACAGTGTAATGTGCACGTCAAACACTTGAGCGTGCACGGTATGAAAATGCCACGAGAAAAGGCTCACTGAGGAAGGACTACGCAGAGATGCGATATGGAAAGAGGAAATCATATTTGTTCAAAACGCTGCAACCACGCTCGCTGATCAAATTTTCCTTCAAACCATCAGTGAGTTTGCAAATACTTGCATAGTGTATGTTATATATGATCAGTAAATGTTTTATATTAATAATTGTTGGGGTTGAACGTCCCGAAACCAGATATGATTATGAGAGACGCCGTAGTGCAGGGCTCCGGAAATTTTGACCACCTGGAGTTCTTTAACGTACACCTAAATCTAAGCACACGGGCCTTAAGTATTTTCGCCTCCATCGAAAATGCGGCCACCGGGGCCGGGATTCGATCCCGCGACCTGCGGGTCAGCAGTCAAGCTCCATAACCCCTAGACCACCGTGGTGGGTATCAATGAAGGTGTTGGCAATGTTTAATGTGTTGCCAATGTTTGCCGGAATACGTGGTGATATTTTTCTTCTTTTTTGGACAATATATATTTCTATAGACATGCTATTTAAGTAAAGAACCTGTGGTCGCCGCACACAAACTGTACGACGAGCCAGGAATACATCACCGCTGGTAATGTTACGTAAAAAGAAATATTAAAACTGGTTAATTAAAATTTTATGATCAACTAAAGGGCAGCTGTTCAAATGAGTAGGTTGAAACGCGGCAGATTGAATGGCTCATCCATTTCAATGGAAATAAAAAAAATCGCACATGGTAATTGCAGCGTGTAATACCTGCCACGCGAATTGTAGTGTTTTGCGTGTTTTCTCGCGGTATGGTTAAACTATATAATGATTTTTTGGCACCGCCCACCGGAAACCAAGTGTAAATTGCGATTTTTAACCTACAACCAACGCCACCGAATTTCGCAGGAATTTCCGCGACACGGGCTTTATAGCTCAATGTCGTTAAAATGCGTGCGTAACGTTGTGTCAACATATGTTTATTTATCGCATGTAATACTTTTAGCGCAATCAACGCGTTTCGAAGTGGTTTTTTTCATTGTATCTTGTATTTAAAGCTGTAAGAACGCAAATTCACAACGGTGTGTTTTTGTATGTGATACTACATGGCGACGTTGCTGCGCATGTCTTATACGCTGAATGCATGCTATTCGCTGTTGTCGAATTTCAAACGCAGCAGTAGCCACTGTCAGGCCTCAATGACTTCTGCTCTCTCGGCCTGTTCTGCAAACTATTCAGGACAGAGTTTCCTACAATTACCTAGAGGGAACTCTGGCGCGGCGATCGTTCAGCCACCATGGGAATGATGGGTGGTACACGGATTTGCTAGTCTTCATGCTTGCGCGCTTCGGACGCACTTGTGGCTTTGTTTATTGGTGTGTTTTGGTTTTGTTTTGAATAAAAGAACAGACCGTTGTGAACTTCGTGAGCTGATTTGAATTGGCGAGCCTAAAAAAGGTCAAGGTGATGAAGCGTAACTGCTAAACCCTTGCTCAAATTCGTCTTGCGGCAAAGCGAATTCAGGCCACACGCAGCCAAACGGAGCCGAAAGAATGAAGATTAGGCAAATCCGTGTACTTCCCATCATTGCCATGCTGGCTGAAGCGCCGTGTGTTGCAGATCCCATAGACACTAGCGCCAGAGTTCCCTCTAGTGTATTTATACGAAACTCTATGCTGTTCGGAACAAATAACTGTGTCTTCTTCTACTCCAAATTCCCCGTTCCACGCTAAAACATGGGGCCACTGTACTCTCTTGTCTTAAAGACCGTCGTCTGCATACTATACTACTAAGGAACCTATGTGTTTTGAACAAATAATTAACTGAACCTGAAAGTGAGAAACAAAAGGTGACCCTGCGCCAATTTCGCACTGTGGTGCGTTGAAAAATCGGATGTCCATCGAGCAACAGAAAAGGAGCCACGGTATGTATTTCTGGGCGCCAAATCCGGCGTATGTTTATGTGAACAACGGTTCGGCGTACCGTTCCCGTTTTTGTGCGAGACTTGGCTGCATCGGTATAAATATTTGGCGCGCCTTTGCGTTGTTCTTCGGCAGCCAGGCCAAACTGAGAACCAAGTGCACGTGCTGAATGACAGCGCCAGCCGGCTGCCATTAAGGCGAGCTTTTGTTTTAGCGCCGCCGCGGTACAGTGAGAATAAGAAAGAAAATATACGCATTGGTAATAAACTGTACATTAGAGGAATGCGTACATTCCCTACAATTTTGGAATCTTGTGCCGGCCAGATATGCATACGCCACATGTGCGTAAAACGAAAAGAGAAGTGTTTCATAGGACTAAAGAAGCTTATATCCGCTGTCTTCACGATCTAAGCCAGACTGGAGCGTTGCTACACTTGAGCCAACATTATCAGGTTCTCTAGCACCATTTTTTCTTGCTTTATGCACAGAATGCCATTGGCTCATATTATGGTGGCTTACGTTAAGTAGTATATAGGCTTATAGCAGATAGCGCCCCTCAACACAATAATAATTGATAAGAGGAGCGGTAATATGTATAGGTTTCTTTTGTAGCGCACACACACGACAGGACAAAATGAAGGCACGTATAGACACACTGGGCGCTAACTTGCAACATAGTTTATTGTCAGAAACCAAATTACATTTATGCACTCGCCTTACGAGTCCCAGCCACGTGATCATGGTGAACAAAGCGAAAATCGTTGGAAACTCAAGGCATGGGCAGATATGCGATTTTTTTTGCTGACAGTGTCAACGACGGCTTGCTAACACACATATCTCCGGGCGGCTTCGACTAATGACGTCCCGGACTAGGGATGCCGACCAGCCCGGTGGGGATAAGGGCTCTCTGGAATCGCCAGTTCCAATACAGGTTTTTTCCTCCTCCTCCCTCCGAGTGCAGCAATGTGTTCGGCTTCTATTATCAGTCGTGTTGTCTCACATTTGCTTCTAGCTGTTATTTTGGGTTAATTTGAAAACGCGATCTGTTGGTAACAGTGAGATAAAGGAAACTGGAGTTTAGACATATACCTACGCACTTTATGACAACGCGACCGCCTGGCTATTGCAAAGGGTAAACCTAATTATTTCTTTTTCTTTTTTGAAGCATTTTCAATTAACTAACTTTTGAAGCAACAATACTGCTAAAAAATTCCAAATGAGAAAATTGTAGATTGGTTTGAAATACATCTGATAAGATAGTTTTCTAACTTTGTATTTATTAAGTATAAGTGTTTTGATGCTTACTGCGGATGCCTGCGAAATAAAAAAAAATACACCGTCACATGCCCGATTGCA
>JALIZH010006014.1:0-11288 GCA_030522465.1 Rhipicephalus appendiculatus | reverse complement strand
GTGTTTAATGTGTGAGCTCTGAGAAGAGCACAGAGCTTGAAGAAAAAGGGTCCTGGTATGTGCGAAGCCGACCGTTCGTTTGTAGCCGGGCTACCGCATTTACACGCATAATATTGGCACTCCGGGCTAATGTTGCCAATTGTTGGTTAATACTTGCAGCTAATGGTTGTTCGCGATGGCTAATCTCTAAGGTTGGAAATCAAGGTAAACGAAGCGCAATGCCAGCACATTTTTTTTTTTGCGCTTACCACTATATTGCCGCTGAATTTTTTTTTTAATTTACTTCTATCGTGCAGAGCTATATACGCCCGCGTTAATTTAAAGAGGTACTGACACCAAAATTTTCAGTTTTTTTTTTTTTTTTGCGTCAAATGTAAGGCCCAGCCCTCAAGAGCCTAGAAAATGTACTGCTAAGCGTGAGTGCACCCTGAAAAAGTAATTACAGAGTATTTTTGAAAGCTAGTTTCGGTTTCTACTGTACCCTGACGTCACAACACGGTATGCGGTTCTCGTCACGTGCTCGCGCAAGAAAATGTGACGTTTCCACGGCCACTCCGCACAGTCGCTCCGTTAGTGACGCACAAGCTGCCATTTTGGAAGTTTTGGTGCCTGACGTCATCACAACTAGCCAGACTGCTGCATGAAGTCACCAGAATTCGTACTGTAGCCTGACGTCATACTAGTGTCGATGTCGGCAGGTGCACCACGGGAAAAATTGACTTTATTGTCAAAATAAAATATCTTACGAGCATATGATGAGTCTCACACTCACTCAGAGCCGCCTCTGTAGACAGGAGATTTGTATGACACAGTAAACTCACATCCGAAAAATTGTGTCGGCACCCCTTTAAAGGGACTGTCTACCACCCTTCATCGCTTTTCTGTTTTGTGTCGCAATAAAAAGCGCACCGTCTGAAGTGTCCAACCTTGCAGCGGTTTCTGTGGAAAGTGAGTAGAAATTTTTAAAACAGAATTTTGCGATCTGCGTTCGGTCTTCTTCGATTGGTGGGATGAATGCCCACAACACTGCTTGGTGGAGGCGATGACGATTGTAGTTCTGGTGAAAGTCAAAAACTGAAACCACGTGCAGTTTTTGCAGGCTTCATCAATTTTTGTTTAATATTAAAACAAATAGCGAAGTGGTCGTTTAAAGCACACAAATTGTCAAATAAAGTATTATTACCACGGTTTCTCCTGCTTTGTTTATTCAGCCTGAAAAACCACCGCAGTCGAGCGGAAAAGTTGGCCTGTTCCAGCAACACTGGTACGCCGCGGCGTTGTGAAACGAACTGTAGTGGTTCCACTCATGCCAAACCTGGTACAAAAACGAAAGGAACAGAAGGTCCCTGCTGTCTTTCAGTTATGTTTAGGTGTTCTGTGCTGCATATGCGATATCAGAGCCAGCATGGACGCCTTAGTGAAGCGGAAGGTGATGGCAAAATCTTCAATGCAGAAGCTCGGTGAATACTGGTGGGCACTTTACGCATGAGGACTCGCGCAACGTTACTAGATTACGTTGGACTCGCGGGCATGGCTCGCAAATTCCCTGAAGTCAGTCGCGCTGCTATTCGCCAATGACATTTTTTTTTTTGTTACGAGCGGCGCCGGACGCACTGCTCGCGTTTCTCCGCCGTAGGTATGCAGGCAGGCGAACGCGCCGCCAGCAGCGTCACCGGGCGCCTCTTTGAGCGCGTGAGAAAAAAAGCAAAAATTACTCACTGACGCAACCTAAAGCTGCCTCAAGTGCGTAAAACACAATTTCAAGTTATAGATGTTTGTTTTTAAGCAAAATGAGTCTACCTGCGCGGATTTCTTGTCCTGCCAATAGATTGAACCACATCGCTGTTTGGTGACGCTAGCGGTCATTCTTTGTCGACTTTCAACGTCAAATTAAAATTATAATTCATTTTTTATGGGACAAAAGCATGCTCGTTGCCGCCGATGAAATGAACGATCTTCTCATTTTCGCCACAATCAGAAAATGTTTTCCGAGCGGTAGACAGTCCCTTTAATAGTTATATGACGGAGGCATCTACAGTAAAGAGGTTCTTTTTACAAAAAAATCATAGAATAATGCTCTGTACTTTTTTCTCTATGCTTCTCCAGCGACTTTCCGGTCAATGTTGCCAACCTCAAAGGACGGTAAAGAAAAGGATACAGGAAGGTGAACTCATACAACGCAGGAGGGGGAGGCCTAAGCACGCCCTCCTTCTTAACCAAGTGCCCGGGACATGGGAAATGGACGTGACCTGAAACCTGCTACAAATCGAACAATCCCCGGAGACGACGAGTAGAAACTTTTTGTTGTTCGCTCGGGAAACCATTGAGTGAGCCTGCACCGCTCATCACTGGCACCTGCGCTGCGTCTCCTTCGCTCCTCTACAGATGACCTGAGAGACGAAGTCATTAGAGCCGACTTCCCAGAGCGTGTCTTCTTCCGTTATTGCTGTTGCTGGTTGCAAACGTGAGTGCACTTACGGCATAAGTTTTTCACTTGCCGTGGTCGCCTCACCACTACTGTCTGGTGTGAAAGCGTGCACTTTCTTCCTGCATTAGTTATTAAAAACATCTGCTTTATTATACTTTGGCAGAGATTGATGAGTGTCAACAAGTAAATAAAGCAAAGCTGGAGTAGGTAGCAGGAATAAAGGTACAAGGTGAAAACTGTTTGAAGTCAAGACGAATGAAAAGTGGAACGAGTACAGTTGTGCACAAAATAATACGGGCCAAGCGAGTGCGTGCCTAAATTGCAATATAAGCCGTCAAGTGGCAAGCCGAGTGCTGTCGAGAGCAGAGCTCTGGCTTGGCAATCACTGAGTGAAGCTCTCGACAGCGGACATCTCGCCACTAGACGGCGCAAAAGGCCATTTAGGGGACAACTGTATTGAAGTATTGAAGTGGACAACTTCTACACTTATTGCATGCGTTTGTTGCACCATGTTTCACACGAGATTTTATTACACTGTATGAAAGAGACAAAGAACTGGGGCAGGAAATATATATTGTTAAGGCGTTTATTTACCGGTACTCAGAGATACTGCGTAATGGCGACAGCCACGGCCAGGCACGAACTATATATATATATATATATATATATATATATATATATATATATATATATATATATATATATATATATTTATATATATATATATATCCACAACAGATGTTTCACATTCTACAGCCTCACAACATAAAGTATACGGAGGGACAACGTGTATCCTGAGAGAGCAAGAATAACGTCAATGTGCCAATTTGAGCTCCGGTTTAACTTGTGTGCGTGCTCCAATAAATTGCACGCTGCTTAAGAGTAGCCTGCGCAAAGCAACGGTAAATCCAAACAGAGGCACCGACTTAGGTTTACCTTGTGTGACGAATTGTCTTGCTTTCAACGTTGACTGATTCGTGACGTTTGTGTCGAACAGCACCTGCAGTCGTAGCTCGTAAGATAATCTTGCGTTGATTAACTGGGTGTGTTCGCCGGTAAAAGTACTCAACTAGATTTGCTATATAGTTCCAAGTTTGTGGCGCCAGTTTCGGGGCTTTATGTAGGGTGAATGTGGTTTCCCACATTGTAAGGCTATTCTGGCCGAGAAGCAGCAATGTTGGCAACGTCCCCTGAGTGTTGGTGATATTATGGACACGACAACGACGGTGGAAGCAAGACGACAACGACGGTGACGTGTCGGACCATTTTCTATGTAAATTTTTTGTTCATATTCCAATATGCGTATGAGTGACTAATGATAAAGGAAGAATGAAGCAAAAAGTTGATTCTCATAAGTTCAGCACGCCTTTCATCAAATGTAGAGCTTACGACGCTGCGTCGTGAAGGGCGCAAGACGTCCGCAACGTTCAACCTTTAAATCCACGTGGGCGCGATGAAAGGAGAAACAATTTCCAGCGCACATTATCATTACATTGAAACTTCGAGAATCCTCTAAAGCAGGAATCTGCTCTGTACGTCAACCTATAAGTTTAAGCAGAAGAAAAATTGTAGTTGCCCACGGAACATTTTTGGCGCACCAGATCGAGCTATCCACATAGGCGCAAGAAGGGGCGCCCCCTCGATCTCATCTCTCTTTTCGCCTCGTCGCTTGCCGCTCTGCTCCATTTCTCTCCAGCCCGCCGTCTAGTTGTAGACAAAGAGAATCCGCACGTATCGGTTCCCGCCACTTCTCGTGGAACCACAATTCGATTACACACACTATACCAGAAGTCACTGGAAGCACCGTGCAGACGGTCGGGCGTCTTCCATATATATGTCGGCGGCCTGTGTGTTCTCCACTGAAAAGTGCACTATCTGGCAAACCTAATCTTACCGGGAACCAAGGTTCACGCGTCTGTCCGCGATTTAGAACATTTTATAACTTCCCGCAGCCCCTTAGGCATAGAATGACTGCGCACCGCTGCCGCGTATTACTATCGTGCTTCAAGGACGCCCGAAGTAGGAACCCCTTGTTCTGTCTGAATCGCGAAAGCAGTGAACGTAACTCCTGACCCGCTGAAGCAAGCGGGGCCTCGCGTCGCGCTGCATTGTTTTCCCTGAGACGAGGTGTACGGTGCAGTCATCCACCGCTGCTTTTGCCCACGCCTCCTCTCAGCGACCGTCGGCAACGCTTTCGTCAGTCGCTTGCTCCCCCTCACGGCATCCGATGGCCGAGTGCTCTCTTCTTGCTTGACCAGACACCGATAGTGATAAAATGGTTCATGACGCGCCGGTTCTCAGTGAACCGGTGATCAAGGAAGAGCTCGTGTTTTGTGTACGCGCACCGAGCAAGGAGAAAAGAAACGTTAGTGATGCCGACTGACCGTTACAACAGCGGATCTGTTCAGGAAGCGAGGGCTCTATGTATAGAAGCAAACCGATGCTAGCCGCAACTACAATATCCTGCACAAAAGTCCAGTAGGAGTGTTTCTTTCCCGGTATCATTGTGTTACATAAGCCACTTCCTACGCCATTACAGGAAAAAGAGTGACAGCGGCCCCGTATGGCTTTGTGTCCGTGCGCACAATGTGTCTGAAGTGTTTGTGGGTGTCTAGAAGCAGCGAGGCGTTCAGGATCAGGGGACTCAATGTAAGCGTGCATAGCCTTCTTTTGTATTGAATTTATTTCACCGGTTGTAGCTGGTTTACTACCCTACACAATGGCAGGACAATAGCGCACTAATGTAAAAAGAAAAGTGAGAAGGACAGAGAAAACAGATAACGTACATCCAGGTATAGGAGCGTTCGCCGCCCAATCTCAGTAGGACATACGGTCAGATGCCTACAGAAATTGAAGAAGTTATCTGATAGCAAACAGCGTGGGTGGCAGTCGAGGTCATGAAACCTGCATTTTTCCTTCCGCGAGCGCTCTGTCGTGACGTCGGTTTAAAGCTGCCCGCAATGTTTGTCTTTCGTGTTTCGCGCTGCGAGCGCCGGTCATCATGCAAGGCAATTAACGCGTTGGACTTGCTGAATTAACACTGCACACACTTTATCAATACTGAGTTGAGCCTTTAACGTCGAAGATACACTGCGCCTACCTCGTTCTGTCACCGATCGCAGTCCTCCAGCCGTTTTTCTTGCGGAAGCACACATCCAAAGTTCTTCCTGTTGGGAAATAAGACAAACGACGTCTACGTCAGTCTCATTCTTCCTTCAAAAGCGGGCCAGAAAAGAAAGAAAGAAAGAAAGAAAGAAAGAAAGAAAGAAAGAAAGAAAGAAAGAAAGAAAGAAAGAAAGAAAGAAAGAAAGAAAGAAAGAAAGAAAGAAAGAAAGAAAGAAAGAAAGAAAGAAAGAAAGAAAGAAAGAAAGAAAGAAAGAAAGAAAGAAAGAAAGAAAGAAACAAACAAACAAACAAACAAACACGCAAGCAAATATTGAAATAAGTAAAAGAGAAAGGAGAGAGAAAAACCGTCAAATCAGAGCTCGGATGGCAGGAAGAAAATCTGCGATAAAAGCCATGAAAGAAATGATGCGTGGAAATTTTGCGACATCAAGTAACGAAAGCCGCCCTCTGAGTTGTTTGTTCTTACGTGTTCGGACGGGCGTAGCCGAGTCCGAAATAAGGAAGAGACAAAGTTGCGTTCCTTCGCGTGCGACGTCGACCGGATGCATCAATCTCTGTGGTGGTGTTTGAAGCAGCAGTCTACGTCCTTTCGAGCATGCAAGGTCGTCACACACAAAAAATGGCGCGGAGATTGCCTTTCACGCAGACTTTTCGCGCACCCACGCATTGGTCTTTCAAAAAAGTTTTAAAATATTCTTTTCTACTCATGCTGACGAAACACCATTCACCTTGGAAAGAGCAATCTTTTCTTAAAAAGAAAAAATCTGAAGCTTCTTTTGACAAAAGATGGTTTCTGATGAAAGTTCAGGAGAAGCGGTGGAAAGGCGAGGACACAGGGAGCACAAAATTGATTTCATGAGCGCCCAAGTAATAATTCACGTATATTGACGATGTACTGGCGTATGTAGGATCAGAACACGGATGTGGCGAGCAAAGAGAATTACAGCATCAAAAACATAAATAGAAATGTCGTATTCTACTTTAGGACCCTCAATCACAGCATGCTGCAAAATTTTATTTATTTATTACAGCGCAAGAATAAATGCAAATGATAAATTGAAAAGGGTGGTGATTCAAGTGTGTTGCAGTCTTTTACTAGAGCGCTGTCAGTTCTGATATATTGATAACTGTGCACGACATGACGTTCCTTATGGGAAGGTGTAATTGAAGGGTTTCTGAAAAAGCTTTTTCTGGATTACATAATAACCACAAAACAGCTTTTTCAGAACCCCTTCAATTACGCATTTTCACAAGAAAGGTCGGTTTCTGCGCAGTTACAGATATATCAGAACTGACAGTGTGCTGTAGCGATGACTGCAAGACACTTGAAACATCAAGCTTTAAATTGCTCGAATTTCAGTTATTGACATGTTTTTGAAGTGCAGAGTACTTCAGGGAGCCGCGCTGTCACATTCTGTGGTATGCTGTGATCTTATGCGGTCGTCGTCCCTTGACGTAACGGAGGCAAAACCACATATAGCATAGCCAATTGTAGCATATTGAGCCCGCATTCGCGCCAAATAGAAGTTTTCATCTTGTTCTTCAAGCGCCTTGATTATTATATTAAGTGCGGAGCCCTTTAGGGGCCCGGGCTGTCGTATGTTGTCGTCGCTTGGTCTAACGCAGGCAGAACCACGTATAAAAACTGAAAAAAGAGGACGCAAGCGAGAACTAGAAATAGAGGGAAAGAAAGGAAGAAAAAAAAATGGGAAGAAAAATAAAAATAAATAGAAAGCTCATCCTCTAATAAGCCCATGCTCTAAATAGAAACCTCATGCTCTAATATTATTTGTAACAGCCAAGGTGTTAATGCTCTTTAGTGCAAAAAAAAAAAAACGCCAGACCTGCGCGGAGCGCGCAGCACAGTCACAGCGAAAGCTGGAAGAGCGGCCTTTCTAGAGCCTTTCGTTAAACACTCTTGGGACAACTACTACAAATACACTTGCATAGTACCTACTACGCCATAAATCACAGTTTTTGCGTAGTGGGGAAGCAAGTGTCCACTGTGCCATTATTCGTCATTCTTCGGAAAAGCGCGGTACCCGCTACACACTTGTAACGCATTATGTGCACTTTGTTGATACTGTGGCTGACGACGATGAAAAATTATGCCTGAGACTTTTTTAATGGGTTGGAGCATTGAACGACCACTCGTTACGCAATTCGCATTGTGGGACGCCTGGTTGTTACTTTCCTGTTCTAAAACGCTTTATTACACATGCTAACGCGATTCCTTACCCGACATGAGGCCTGCATATAGGGTTGCTGTCACGACTCGGGGCAGAAACGCAAGCTCCTCCCAAGACGTGGCACGGGTTTGGGCCTCTGGCGTATGGCTTGCGCCAATCGCCGGTATGAAGGAGTCAAGATCCTTTTCCAATCAAAGAACAAAAAGCTTTAATAATGCGCTTAAACAAATATAAAAAACTTTCCCATCTCCCGCTAAAGGGAACCATGTGTGGATGCGAAGCAGCGGGGAGGTAATCAGCTTGAGCGGGAGGAACGTCGCCGCTCTGATTTCACGGCAGCGGTCCGGGCGCTCATCGCGGCGCTGCACAGGAGAGAGAATGAAGCGCGCGCGCGCTCCGTTATTTTCATACCGCGGAACTACCGTGGCGCCCCCCAGCGGAGTATGCAGCTGTCACACCACCTGTCGTGCGCCCGCTCCGTAGAGGATTCCTAGAGGACAGGACGCGGGGACCGTAGGAGACGAGAGAGAGGGGGGAGGGGACGTGCATGCGCTGTTGGGGTGTGGGACGCTGCTCCGTAGAGTAGATGATTCCTAGAGTAGAGGATGGGGGTGAGCATAGGATAGGATAGGGGACACGCATGCGCTGTGGGGGGTGTGGGACGCGGGCGCCGCTCCGTAGAGTAGAGAATGAGGGTGAGCATAGGATAGGATAGGGCAGTAGACGCGCGTGCGCTGTAGGGGGGTGTGGGACGCGGGGGGCCGCTCCGTAGAGTAGAGGATTCCTAGAGGAGAGAAAGGGGGGTGAGCGTAGGAAAGAGAGTGGGAGGGGACGCGCATGCGCTGTGGTGGTGTGGGACGCGGGAAGGACTAAGCCCCCTCCAAACACATGCAAGCAAGATTAAGGAATGGGGTCAACCTGGGCGACAGACACCACCTGCCTAGTCACTGCTAAGCAGCCTCTCTGTGCTCTCAGCCATGATTCAAGAAATGGGGTCAACCTGGGCGACAGCCACCACCTGCCTAGCCATTGCTAAGCAGCCTCTCTGTACTCTCGGCCATGACTCTGATGACTGTGATAGTGGCTGACAGCCTTCATATTACTACAGTGTTCTGGTTCGCATAATGGGTGCTCCCCTACTTCATGAAAGTGGCCGGACGCGGGACGCGGGACGCGGGACGGGGAGGGACGGACATAGCCCCGAGCATAAGATGCTTCGCATCTAAAAATATGTCCAAAAGAAAGATATTTCCAACGAAGAGAACAGTTAGTTTGAAAACAAAAGTGAATTAGTTATACATTCCACAATTATTATAAACAAGTGCAGCATGCAGGAGTTACAATCTGTAGACAATGATCAATATCAGATGGATGATCAAACAGCAGAGCTGAACCAGTAACTAGAGTTCGCAGTCCACTAAGTTCAAGCGAATGACATACGTAACCGGGCGCAGCCGAGTCCTTCAACACCGGCGCCGTTCATAAGTGACCCTTGAGGCTGGCGAGACAGGTCGGCGGCGGCTCCACGAAGACGGGGAGGTGTTGGGTTTCCGGACGTGTTGTTCGCTGCGATGTGTCCCGGGAGTGGCCCAGCGTGGATCTCTTCTCCGGAGCCGAGCAGACTGTCGAGGTATGGGATCGGCCCGTTTTTTATAAGGTTCTCTGGGCGCCGGTCTCAACTTCCAGTGTAGTTTCGATGCATCCTTGAAATGGTCACGTACGCGCTGGTTGCTCCCGTGGTTCAAACTTCACTTTCGGTGACCTTCACTGGCGCACAATTAATTCACATACAAAGTACCAGTTACTAGGCACACGATCTAACACGTAGCCCGGATACAACGTCCTGTGGTTCAGACTCTGCTGTCGGTCACCTTCATGGCGAGCAATTCAATAATATATAAAACAAAAGCACATGATCTGACACGCAGTTCGGATGCCACATTCCATCGTTCACATTCCACAGGCGATTGCCTTTCCGAGCGAACAGTTTGAAAATTACACAAGACAAGAGCCATTATACCTCTCATGCTGTCCAACCATATTAGGACATATATGTATCATATTTCCTACGGTTAACGCTAATACACACGAAGTGGTGCACGCGCGCTCACGGCACCGCATTCCTCGAGAAGAATTATAGCACGTTCGCCCTTGATGCCAGTGGAAGTCGATCACCTGCTCGAGCGAACAGTTTTGAAATTACACAAGTGAAGAGCCACTATGGTTCTTAGACGTTCCCGCCATGTTAGGACAAAGGGATATCATATTCCCTATGGCTAACGCTAACACATACTAAGTGGCGCACGTACTCTCCCGGCGCAGCATTCCTAGACAAGAATTATAGCACGTTCGCCCTTGATGCCAGTGGAAGGAAATCTCTTTGCCGAGCGAACATTTTTGAAGTTACACAAGACAAGAGTCACTATAGCTCTTATACGGTCCATAGGTATCATGTTCTCTATGGCTTACGCTAACACACGCAAGGTAGCACGCGTATGCTCACGACAGAGCATTCCTAGAGAGGAATTATAGCGCGTTCGCCCTTGATGTGAGCGGAAAAATACAAAAAGAAACAAAAAGTCGATCCTCTTCACGAGCGAACAGTTTTGAAATTACACAAGGCAAGAGCCACTGCAGCTCTTGTATGGTCCAGCCATGTTAGGACATACAGGCATCATATTGCTACGGCAAGCGCTAACACCGTCTAAGTTATGCACGCGCGTTCACGGCATACCAATCTTAGAGACGAATTATAGCATACCAATCTTAGAGACGAATTATAGCATGTTCGCCCTTGACGCCAGTGGAAAAATCCCTCCCCATGGCGTACCTCAGAACATTATGCGCAAGAAACGTTAAGATCAGGCGACTTTTGTGATTGTTGCCGTTGGTGGCTACTTTGCGCCAAATTGGCTACTTTTGGATCCCGTTGGCGACGAAAATTTCCAGTTGGCGCCATGGCTCTTTTTAAACTTGTGGTTTTTACTTATTCAAAATGGTTTTATTTATTCATCAATAGTCAATATTCTCTTGATAATACCGCTTCCGTTCTATTTGGCTAGAAATTCGGCGATAATATCAAATTACATGGCTATTTTGGCTACTTTTTGGCGTGAGTTCTGGCGCCTTTTTCATGTCCACCCAACGGCAACCCTGCCTGCATAGGGTCAGTTTGCAACGCAGCTCCGAGCACCGGCGTAGCTCAGAGGTGGATTGCTGGGCTGCCACGCAGAGGGCCCAGGTTCGATTCCGATTTTTATATATTTAGTTTTTTTCTTATTTTGTGCGATAGTGGTTACGGACACCGGCGGCGGCGGCGGACAACTACGGCCCAAAAACGGCCCTTGTTGTGATCTCCTTACAGCTTTCTGTGTAAAAGGAAATTGGGGGAGCCCTGGTACACGTGTCCTGAGCTCATACACGGCCGCTGGATAAAAAAAGGAGGTTATCCAGCGGCCGTGGCTCATATGTCGCAGCACGTGATCAGATTTCATTTCGTTGGGGCTCATGTTCTTCATAAAAAAAATCATGTTCTTCATAAAAAA
>JALIZH010006012.1:0-51567 GCA_030522465.1 Rhipicephalus appendiculatus | reverse complement strand
TGGCAAGTTATCTTTTCGTCCACTTTCCTTTCTTCACATTTACATTACAATTACTTCTAATAACGGTCCCCTTTACTTTCCTTGGCATCATTGTCTGTTAGTTCTCATTAATAATGTGTTTAACAAAGTAAACGAGCCCTTAAGTTCACACTTCTTTCCTTCGTTCATAGCCGAGGGTCTCGTTCTGGCAGACTTGTTGCCTTAAGGTGGTATGCGAGGGATTATTGGTCAGCTGCCAGCTCGTAATAAGATCACGTACTACGTGACGCCTACAGGCAAAAAGGGTGTTCTACACTCGCCGTAATGGCAACAGGCGGCGCTGACTGACGCTCCCACGTTTAAATGAACATATATCCCCTAAAAAAGTGGACGGAGGGATGACCGCCACCGTAGCTCAGTGGTAGAGCATCGGACGCGTTATTCGAAGGTCGCAGGTTCGGATCCTGCCGGTGGCAAGTTATCTTTTCGTCCACTTTCCTTTCTTCACATTTACATTACAATTACTTCTAATAACGTCCCCTTTACTTTCCTTGGCATCATTGTCTGTTAGTTCTCATATATATATATATATATATATATATATATATATGTGTGTATATATATATAACCAGTGAGTGGAATTACGACCTGTTTCTCTGACCGCAAACGAGTCACTAGAACCAGAAGTGACATGTCAAATTGCCTTTGAACTATGGGATGCTATCTGATGCTACTTAGACGACGCGATGTTTTGCCACTGAGCCCCTATCACACTGCTTCGTTTCCAGAGTTGTTAGAGATCCATTCACGTGCTTTATGAGATATCAACTTTTTGCGCAGGACCTTTCAACACCACTTATGAAAAAACATTACGCTGCTTAGTCACGAGACAACGTAGCTCACATAGAAAGCTGCGGTTTTATGGAATACACATTAAATCTTATTTTTGTTGACCTCATGATACTCGTATTTATCAAACACAAAAAAATGCAAAGCAAACAAAATTTTCAAAGCGCAAGCCACCACGGTGGTTCAGTAGTTTCGGTGCTCGACTGCTGACGCGGATGATGTGGGTTCCATCTCGGCCGCGGTGGCGGAATTTTCATGGAGACGAAATACTTAATATAATAATAATATCTGGGGTTTAACGTCCCAAAACCACGATATGATTATGAGAGACGCCGTAGTGGAGGGCTCCGGAAATTTTGACCATCTGGCGCACAGTACACGGGCCTCTACCATTTCGCCTCCATCGAAATGCGACCGCCGCGGCCGGGATCGAACCCGCGACCTTCGGGTCAGCAGCCGAGCGCCGTAGCCACTGTTCCACCGAGGCGGACGAGACGAAATACTTGAGGCCACTGTAAGTGCGGGAGCCTCCTTCATTTAAGTGCTTGTTAAGGAATACAAGCGGTAGAAATTTTCGTACCCCTCCACCATACCGTGGTTCTGGGCGCGTCAAACTCCACAAATTATTATTATTAGTAGTATTAGATGCGAAGCATCTCTTTGACTAGGCTGTGTAACGCTGTCCCTCCCTCCGTGCGTACCGACGAACGCGCCGCAACGCGCTCCCCTCGCCCCAGGTGTTGGAGCGGTGCCAAGTATGTCACGCCGCAGCAGCGCGCACTGCGAGGGGAGCGTGACGTCACTCTTTCCCTCGCCTGCCGCGCGCTCGCCACGAGCGCTGTCTCGAGGAGACGCTGACTGATTGCGGCGAGGCGTGTCGACGCGCGCCTCTTATAGTCGCGGGAGACTTCAACGTTGACGTCAGCGGAGGTGGAGGAGAATGGCTCGTCGATTACATGCTTGACGTGCACTCGCTGAAGTGCGTGTCGGCGGAACGGAAACTACCCACCACGATAAGGGGAACGTGCATCGATCTGGTCTTTGCCAACTTCGACGTCAGGAACCTCTCAGCGTGCACTTCACCGATCACAGGCCGTGGTAGTCGCATCCCCTCAGGGTTACCTTTGGGAAGATGGTGTAAATTTTGCAAAATGCCGGGCTAACATAGCTCGAAATAACAGCGCGGAAGAAATGAAAGTATTCAAGCCAGATCATACATATGTGGCGCTTTTCTTCTAAATGCCAAGTCTGCTTTAACTGAAACTGAAAAAAAACGCAGTTTTTCATACGGACAATATGGGCGGGTCAGCTCCAACATTTTTTTTGCCAGTGCACTTGTGTCACCAAAATACATCAAATCTATATTGCGGCTAAAATCTATGTAGCCTACTATCGTGAGTATTCAAGAGTAAAATTTGTATTTGGCTCTTAGAGATTGTAAGATTTCATTTGGGTTTGACTTAGCTCGTAGAAGAACTCTAAATCGCAGCGAATGAACCGATACAGCAATATTTTGCGACCGCATTAACACCATCCGTGTGCTTCCGTCGGTGTCGCCTTTTGTTGCATTGGCGTAACGACGATAAGTAGACTTGTAGAGCAAGTGGTACTACCAGGGAAATGCGCACCATTCTAGACTACCGGCAGCGTTTTCTCGTTCTTGGCATCTTCGAGGCCTTCAGAAAAATGTTTGTTTGATTGTGTGTAGCCTGAACACTGTTTCAGCTCATCTTCGTCTTCTTCTTAGCTCATTTTATTTCACGCAGTTTCAGATCGCTTCTTTTTCAAGAAATAAATCTGTGCCCAATATCTTCATTTCAGCTGTCTTCTATTTAAAATATACCGTGTCGGAGTGAAAGAAGGACATGATATGCAGCACTAAGATCGAAAAGATTCACTAAAAGGAGAAAGAAGTAGAAAATTTGGGCTCTTGCTATTTATATTCGAGTTTTGCCCTACAGCATCACGTTCTTCAACAAATGCCAACTCGCCCAAGAAAAACTAATTGTTGAATGAATGCAACATAGGAAAGCTACTAGGACCCAAATGAAACAGATTGGACGCCGTCATGTTGGTTGTTTTGGTCGTGTTTGTTCTAGCAGCTTTGATTTAATGGATCTGACTCAGTTTGATTCAAGCAGATAAAGGATTTGGCTGATTTTTTAAAATTCATAACTGCTTTTTGAGTTCACGTTACGATGAGGAATTGTCCCGATTTTGATTACAATTCATTTAGGAGATTAATATACTTTGGTACGTTTCGCGCTTCCGTGAAATTTTGCCCTTTTCGAATATGGTTCTTTAAAAAAAAATGCCACATATACAGCACAAGACAGTCGTCATGCTTTCGCCAAAATATATGCTGTTCGAGGCGCAATGATCGTCAGAAGGAAGTAATTTTGGCAAAGCAGGATTGCTAGTACATTATAGTCTCCTTAGCAGCCTCGTCGATGTGGATTCGCCTCTCGGACAGGGACAAAAAATTAGGGCGTGTTCCAAAGATTGTCTTCTAAAATATCAGCTCACTGGCGACACTGAATACATAAGAGGAACTATGAGGTCAGAGTGGTCAGTTCATGGAGTAAATCAAAGGTGCTCTCCCTCTGCCCTTGCTTATCGACTGGGGGGGATGCACCCCCCTGCTGATCGGCGTACCCTAGCAGCCCAATTTAGTAGATGCCTTTTGTTCCAAGAATATAGTGCATTGCCGGGACAAAACACCAGTCAACAAGGTTCGGAACATTGACTGCAAAAACGACGAAATGGTTTTCTCTGCCTGCTGTCATGAGCAGTTAGTCCAACACCTGCCGATAACCCCCCTTCCGTTCTGGCAAATGGGGAACCTATCTGTCACCAGTGGTCACCTGACGTCGTCAGCGCTAAATCGTCGAACGGGAAATGAGAAGCTTGTGGGTTGATGAACGTTCGGTACGCAAGCAGATACAGCAAATGCGTCGGAGTCGGAAAAAAAAAAGATGTTTATATGCTGCAGAGCAATGCACAGAATAATATGAACAACGACAATGAAAATATCAACAAGCACAGATATACGTTAGATCGATCAGTGGTTACGGCAAAATTCAAGTACCGAGAAATTAACAATGGATACAATAATTAGGACAGCACACGATTTGACATTATCTAACAGTTCAAAAGTATACTGTTAATAGCCACTACCTATAAGAAAAGTTCAAAAGTAAACAAAAACTTGAGGACACTTGAGCTTGCCTTTCAAGTGCAGAACGCAATAGCGTTATTGGACCGTGTTCGTAGCGCCTTCCCAATCTCTAGCCAGGCTCTGCTTTTCGGTCGACTCCTAAAGCGCGCCGCAAAGCGAAAGTGCGGACACGCGCCGGCTCCTATATCCATGTAGGCGGCGTGAAAGAGCACGGAAAGCACGCCCGTGGGTCTTTTGTGCATCTCACGGAATTTCTGTAAATTCGCTGAAGAACCTCTGAGATGTACCACCAACGCTAAATGGTGTATACAAATAGCTCGCTGTTAGTATGCTAGAAGATGCATGCGTGGTAACCGAGCAGCCAAACGAATCGCGCGATGGAGTGTGAGGTCACAACTTTCGAATCCTCGAACCCACTCGAACCAAAGATTTTTTTTATTATTTCCTTATCTGCATCTACCTCGAATTTTTGCTCACGGACAACGCTGATTTTTACCTCGCAACCAAAAACCTGACGCCGACCTCGGAATTTCTGCGAAACGAGCTCCTTATCGCTGTCGAGTTCAAAGCTGGCATACAATAACCGCCCAACCTTGAAAAGTCCTAAGTGCCGAAAAAGCGAGCAGTCCCGCAGAGTACTGAGGAGCCTTCTTGCGTTGGATGGCGTCGTTTTTTCAGACAGTAGTTTTGCAGGCAATTCACGTGACGGGGCTCATATTTGCTGCCTCGGCGTAGCCGGCATCGCCCCTCAGTGGTGCCAAAATTATGGGACGCTCGCAGAACACATAGACGTGCTTAAATTGTCTCCATTTCGCGCACCTTTTCAACGGATGTCCCCTGCGTGCGGCCGTAATCTGTTTTAGGGTGTTGTAAATATGCGTGACCTCTCCTTAATACACGCTACGAGGGCCGGAAATTGCAGCTTCTACTTTTCTGTGTATTCTGGCGCTACTGAGAACGCAACATCTTCTACGTTCCAGCTTCTATGCCATGCTGGGCTAGACTAGACCGCTTAGCAGAACGATGTCTTGCGGCTAAATAACTTTTCATCTCCCGGATTCTCGACCCTGAGTAAGTAGGGCTCTCGATATCGCGCAATTCGTAGTCTCCAAACTCCGCCCTCAAAATATGTTTGCCGAGCCCCTTTTAATCAGAGGCGAGAGTGATGGCTCAGTACCTGCCAGCTCCGTCGTCCGTCTCCGTCGTCTAAATAAGTATGCGCGTCCTGCACCTGCGATTCCCTTATGGGAATGGAGTGATGTACTTCGTTTCCTAGCCATGAGCGGCCCACGGAGTTCCATCGCGTTAGATAAAAAGACATTCGTCTCTACCCAAAACGATTCCCCGATGCCGGTACAGATGCCACAGACCGAAATGCCAGGGGTAAGCCGTCAGAGATAACCCCTCCTCCCGCCCCCCAATTCGGGCCTTCCGCCAGCAAGGTATAATTCTTTTGTGTTCAAGACGTCCCCTCCGCAACGGTGTATTGACAATACCGTCTCTATATGTCAGGCGTCTCATACACACAGCCTGCAAGCCGCATGCGGCCCGCGCCTTCAGACACAAATGCCTTGCGAGTTTGCTAAAGAGCATTCGCATTATTTTCTCGCCCACTGCGTGTAATAGCTCTTTGTTCAGGCAAGCTACAGAGACGGGACTGGTCTCAAGCGTTTTGTGCGTGTGCGTGAGGCAGCCCATGCAGTCATGATAAGTTGCAACATCACCGTGAAACGAGAACTCCATATTGCAACCGGCTTCCAGATTTTAGTCATCGTGAAAATCAGTATCCATACGTTTTCTACACCTCACGTCAAATACCCTTCTGAAATGACCCATGCATGGGATATGGGAAATGATTTCTTTATTCTTTCAAGTGGCAACGTTTGGTGACATTTTGATTCAAACTCTCTGCCCACCACTACTTCACTTTCGGAATCCACCTTCTTCACTTGGCTCCCAGCCCTTGTGGGACTAAATTTTGTCACTGCGGCCCGGTAGTTGAGGTTTGTTGGAGACCCCTTCTGTATATCTCAATCCGGAGCGTCCAGTGTGTCAACAATAGTTACTTCTTTGCAGGGACACGGCTAAAATTGCAATACAAGGCACTACACACACGCTTCTTTCGCAGAATATTTCTGATGGTATGATGAGCTGAACAGCCAGATATAGGACCACCAAGAGGTCAGCAATGTTCACACCGAAGTGTCTTTTCGGCTAGGAAAAGCAATTCTAGAAAAAATCCAGGATGATTTACGGCGCCCCTAGCTCTTTTGGTCGGCGATACATCACAATACGAAAAAAATTCGGGAGGGGGGGGGGGGGGGGGGCTGAAGCTCCCCTAAGCCACCCCCCCCCTGGCTACGCCCCTGCTAGGCATGGTCATGTTGAGCTCGACCAACCAGTGTATGGCTTCGACAGCACGAAGCCGAGAGTTCCATTAATGATGGGGTATGCTTTACGACTTCTCGGAGGCAGATCACGGGTCCTAAAGAGGCAAGTGAGTCTCAGAGAAGTTCCGCTGAATGAGCACGAAAGATTTTTCAGGGCGATCACGGCGAATACCGTGGAACGAACTCAAATGTGGTAACCCCAGATTCTCCAAGCCGGCTAAAAAATGTGGCTGCAGCTGATTCAGACATGGTCGTGCACCATACGAATGAGGAACATCTTAGAAGGGAAGGAGGCTAACTTCTGCAATCAGTGAAAATTAATAAACTTATCCAAGAGAGATGAAGGAGTATGTAGAAGTACTTGCAAAATCAAACGGAGTAGTGTCGCAACAAGAGAAATCAGTACAGGATCATGTGGCCTCGCGAGATGACCTAAGCGACAAGGCCGGTAGTGTTGAGGAACGCACTGATAAATCGGTCGACGGCAGCATGTTGCGACTTCTTAACCATTTGAGCTTTGAGAAAGCCGACGCGTAACCTTCGGCGTGATGGAAAGCAGAAAGCAGTTCCTTTAAAATTTGGAAACCCCAGCCGTCTGATCGACATAGACAAGGTGTTGACGCGGCTAGAGCACTCATTAGAACGCGTCTGATTTGCGGTGCGTCGAAGGAACGTGTCCATTTGTGTATTTGGTGGGCTGTCAAATCGGCAGTGCGTTTGAGTGCCTTACATAGACGTGTGCCCACAGACGCTGCTAAGCGGCTCTGGTGCTTGGCGGCAAATCAAAGGCATATGCCATTCGTTTCATTTGAAAATGCTATAAACCCTTTCACTGTTTTACACAGGTGCTGTACAAACACAGGTGCTGGACGGCTTCCGTTTTTGTGTGCCGGCGCAGCCAAGTAGCATTGGCGGGGAACAAAAGCCTTAGCGAGTAGCCCGCCCATTTTCAACACTTTTCTTCCTCTGACTGGCCAGATATTTCAAATATAGTTTCTTCTAAGCTACATTCCACATTAACTGAGTTAGTCCCTTAACTTTCAGCGCCTTCCTTTTATCTGAAAGCGGAGAAAGAGTTTTTCCTTACTCTAGCACAACTCATTAAACAAGCTTTCTGCTTCGGTGTCAGAGAGTGATAGTTGAAGTGACCGGAAGTTCCTTGGGAAGCAACACGTGCTTTTTGCTATTGCAATCTTGAAACCGAGCGAAAAAGCGAATAACTTGAGCGTCGAGGTCAATAAGCGGTGGCTTTTGTGGTTTTTAGTGTAGGCAATAGATTTGTATTTCTTGTACATATTTTGCTTGTGTACCTGCATACGAAGCGTTAAGTTTAAAATTTCTTGTAGCTCTCTAATTGTTGAGTGAAATGTTGGTTTACCATCTACATCTATGTTGAATGCAAATATTATGGTGAACAATCGGTTTAGGACTGTATAATCAACTGTGCATTGGACATGTGCCGTGTAGTGAATGGCAAACCACGCACGTGTCAGCAGGTTTTTATATTAAAAAAATTCAAGAAAGGGAGTTTTTTGTAATGAGTGATGTGCACCAATGTTTCAAGTGCCTGGCATGGCAAGATCGAGGAGAAGAGAGAGACGATCAAATTTGTACGAGCGCAAGAAGAAGAAATTAAAGAAAAGCAAGGACCAATCGGAGAAGGCCGCAGAGATCATGGGAGGCAAGCCGAATAATGATCGAAGAGAGGAGGTACCCAACGGTTCAAATCCATGGTATGCGTGAGGGAGAGGACAAAGCGTGGTGTCGAGAGGGAGGAGAGAGAAGCAGCGAAGACAGGCCGCGCTCTCGAATGTCGAGTTCCGTACCCGAACCTTGGTGACCAGCTGATCCCGGAGAGACCCGCCAAGTGCTGGTAGGCCATGGCAGCGAGTCTCTCACATGTTGCTGCTTCGAGATGTCCTGTGCCCGTGCGATACCTTCGATCGCACTGTAAGCTGGAAAAACGTCCACTTTTAGTGTAGACGAAATTTCTTCGCCACCCCACTCACAAAAGCCTCCTCTCATAAAGTAATCGGAGCCCTCAGTTCAACGTATCGGACGTCAATGACATCAATATACATCGGCCAGCAGAAAAGAGCTGAAACATTAAGCGTGAAGCCCGTTGAGATGCATGCTTGGGATGAGGATACGCTTGAGGTGATGTAATATTACGCTTAAAAGAGATTCTCGGAAAACTATGCTACGCGACCAGCGCGGGATAGACACAACAACAAGAAACCGACGTGGTGTACGGCTGACTGCCAACTAAAATTTATTAACACAATACACGAAAAGCTAAAACAAGGTAGCTCACTTGATCACAGATCATTCGTTTGCACATGAAAATGGAAGTGAAACTGGAAGCGAGAGAACTACAAAAAAGCAAGAAACTGCAAAAGAGCATGCGCATTGTGAATAGTGAATTGAAAGGAAATTTTGAGTTGGTTTTTGTACTTTTTGGTTATGCTTCTGCAAACGCACAAACAGGCATCTGCTGTCCGATATATGCCTGCCCACATGATAGGGGTATGCTATAAACAAAGCAACTGGGGCGCTGAACGAATTTTTTTCTGTGGTTAATTTTCAATCAGCTCCAGTCCTGGTTAATCGGACAGGTCCTGAGGCTCAACCCAGATTGATTGTGCGGTGCAGAAAATTGGACTGACATGCCTGCAATTTCACCACTTCTTTTTAGTTTGTGTGACATTGCATCTTTATACGGGATAACCAATACCTTTTTTTCTCGCTTCTTTAAAGATCCGGACGGTTGTCCTATTCTTTCAATTTTTTCGCAGCCTTTCAGCAACAGAAACGAGAAAATGGCACTGATAAATGGCTTCCTTCAATATACCGATCTGCGAGAAGAAGCTTTCACAATAGAGTGTTGAAAGCACTTATTTAGTCTGTTGTGCAAGCATGCTTGAATTATCCCCCCGCTTGAGTAGCTTACCGTGGGCTGACGCGTGCGGCAGGAGAGGTTTCTTGGTGCGAGGTTCGCAGCTCCAACACACACTAAAGTTCAAAATGGGTGGTTTGAAATCAAAATATTCTAGCACACCCTTCTCTGCGATTTCATCGTTGATAACGAGCGGATGAAGGCATTCATTCGAAAATCACAAAGCGCCCTAAAGGGAAGATTCAAAGGCGGCATCATTCCACTCATATAAAACAAGGTAATCATCCACAAACCGAAACCATGTCGCCACGTTTGTCCCTTCCAATCTTGCTTCAATCTTCTTGTCCAAATGGGCTAGGAACAAGTCAATCACTATGGGAGGGATGATCAATCCAATGCGTACACCGCTTTTCTGCAAATAAACATGCCCATTCCTATTGTGCAATGGTCAGTGCGAGGCATACTTCTGGCATGTCAAGAAAGCCTGTTGCCGCAACCCCGTACTCATTCTGGAAAGCAGTTGCACCGAAATCAAGCATTTGCCTGATCGATGACACTCATGAAGCACTATGGGGAATGAAATAGCATAGATCCTTAATGTCAACAGATATACCCTTGTGCGAGAGAGTGTTACGCTCATTAAGGTGCAGAATGACATCGGATAAACTATTAACTAAGGAAGGATTCTTTGTCTGTAACATCTTTAGGTGAAACTGTAACTAACATGCTATAGACTTTTACCACGTTTCCTTTTCAGAAATATTTACATGGAAAGGCGTCCAGCACATATAACTTGTTTGTAGCGAGAAATATTTGTAAGCTCATTGTTTCTTTCTATTGTACAAATTGAGCAAGCGCATACAGTCTGAGCTTCGTTAAGAGGGAAATAGCTGTTTTCTAAACAATTCTCAGCAATTTTTTTCTGTGACTCCGCATTAAAAACCGCGTCAGTGGCTGTTCTAGCTTTAAAGGGGAAATAAGGAACAAGAAAATTACACCATCTCCCGCTAAAGGGAACCATGTGTAGATGTGAAGCAGCGGGCGCTAACGCTTACACTGGCGGTGGCGTTGACGCTGGCCCTATCGCGGCGTTGCGCAGGAGAGAAAACTGAGGAGGCGCAAAGCACGCAGTGATGGAGCGGTGTTTCCTACTGGAACATGCCAATCGCTGCTAATGGGCAATGAGAGACAGAAGACTCCGACTGGACACAGAGACCCGCACTCCGCTTTTAGTTAACGCGCACGCTGCGAATTTTTATTGTTCAACAACGCACAGGAGAAATCTTCCACCGGCACCATTTTGGAGGTCAAGATCCATTGCCATATATACGGGATGGCCAGTGAACGGTTGTGCAGTGCGAGCAGTCGGTTTTTTCAACCAAGAAACTCGCTAGCAGACGCTGCCTGCGTCGGCGTCGCGAGGCGAGAGAGGGGGAAGCGGAGGAGAGGAGAGAGAGGGGGATGACACGCATGCGCAGTGGGGAGTGTGAACGCCGTGGGCAGGGATGCGTAGAGGAGAGAGGGGGGGAGCGTAGGAGAGGAGAGAGAGGGGGGACGCGCATGCGCAGGGGGAGTTAGACGCCGCGGGCAGGGATGGAGAGAGGGGGGGAGTGTAAGAGGCGAGAGAGGAAGGGAGGCGCATGCGCAGTGAGGGTGTGGTTGCCGTGGGGAGGGATGCCTAGAGGAGAGAGAGGTGGAGAGGAGGTTTTTTATTTTTATTTTTTCTTTAACTGTTTGCGCATGCGCAGTAAGGGTGGGCACGCGGCACACCACCACCACCACCACCGCCACCACCACCACCACCGGATTAAGCTTCGCCATAAGATGCTTCACATCTAAAACCCAGCTTACTTATCTGAGGCCACAAAACAAATGTTCCTGGTGGGGTGACACACCATCCTTCCTACAGGAACACACGCGTCACGGCGCGAGTACCAACGAAGCATATATACACCTTCAGGCACACGGCATTCACGTTCCACCCTCCGAATGGATACGTCACGCACCGATAAGAGTAGTTTTGCTGGTGAGTTCTGCCTTTCCAAGGCAAACTAGAATCCGAGAGTGATGCTCCTTCATTCCATGGTGCATGGAAAGAAGGATCGAAATGTGTTAACAATACGCTCTGCAAGGACCGCTCTTGAAACGTTCGCTTTGACTGTGCTAAGTTCTTTATATGCGGAACATTGCTCAACGAACCACATGCACTTTGACCACAACCATCCAACCATCCATCCATCCATCCGTCCATCCATCCATCCGTCCGTCCATCCGTCCGTCCGTCCGTCCGTCCATCCGTCCGTCCGTCCGCCCGTCCGTCCGTCCGTCCGTCCGTCCGTCCATCCATCCATCCGTCCATCCAACCATCCATCCATCCGTTCGTTCGTCCGTCCGTCCGTCCGTCCGTGTTTGGGCACTGCAAATGTGCTGCAATGTTTGACACGTTTGCAGTGTCCTTCTCCGCGCAGGCTCATTGTTGACTACCGTGTTGACTACCGCCCATACTGGATAAGTGCATAAAATTGAATAACTGCCGCCGATCCGTCAAATTTCGAAGCAGTCGTCAAAATCGAACACGAAGAATTCATTGCCGCCCCTAAAGATCGTGGCTGTCTTCTTACCGCATCCTTCTTCCAACGTTTAACTCGACGAATTTCTCGTCCTACAACTGTTTCAGCCTTCCATTTTGCGCGCTGGTACTGGCGTTTCCGCTTTTACTCCTTAGAAAGGCGAGCGACACCAACAGGATGGTCCGCCACAGCTTGCTGCTTTCGCCACTGGGACCTTGCAGGCAACTTCGGGCCAGATGAACCAGAGTCGTCGCTTCCTACTTCGATCACACGACCATGGTACAACGGCTGAACTGAAACACTGGCTCGCTGGCCCAGCGCTGCGGAAAGAGTGGCGAGTTACGGGATTAGTCACGTGGTCACGGCTAGCGAGGCAGTGCTAGTCATCCTAGTAGCGTTCGGAGTAGCGGTGGCCGTGAGGCGCCAATAGTTCTGTGGCATCCCTTCTTTGCTTCAATATCAAACGGCGCAACACGGCGAAACTCGCTTGACCAGGCCAGCAAAGCTTTCGCTTTAAAACTACGCGTGGCTCGCCGCCGGCGAAGGAAACCGCACGCAGCGACTCCCCGCAAACTCGCCTTGAGCCACTGCGGCCGTCACGTGACAGTGTTGAAATCTTGGCTCTTTTCCATTCTTCGGACGGGTTGCCCCACTCAGCTAGTGTGTTGGCAAATATGTGCTGCCTAGTTGTGTTTGCAATTTTGGCTTTAATTATTGCGAGCCATGCAAGGTCCATACGATGATTTCATTACTAATGTGGCCCCAATTATTCATGTGCGCCAGCTTCTTTTTCAGCGCAGCTGTGTTCAGAAGACGAGAACGTGGTATTGAGTGTGACGACCTGACCAGGATTCAGGGGCATGTTCACGGAACGCCAACTCTCCTCGGTGATAGCGGTGGCCGGCCGTAACTGAATGAGATATGTGCGGAAAAAAAAACATATATAACGAGAAAAACCTAGTTGACAAAAACCGACTCGTAGTTATATGCAGCAGAGACCCACAGTGAAATTTTGGCCAACTTACAGAGCCGCACTAGAAATTGCGCGGCTTCTTAGAGTGTTAAATAGTTTACAATGGGGCCCCGTGTGTTTCCAATGGGCGGTGCCCTGGAAAGCGATACACTTTATAGTGTAATAGTCTAATTTCACCGGAAGGCTCCAGTGAGTCTCAGCTACATATAAGCGGGACTGTTTTTACTGACTGGGCTTTTTTCGTCCGATATGATTTTTTTACGGTAGGGTGGCGTTGCCGACGGCGATAGATGGCGTCACATACAGATGTCCCGAAATCCGGGGAAAGGCGGCCTTTCCATTGTTTTGCGCGAGAACCCATTTCTCGTATAATTGCATGAGCGTACCAAGGCTGAAGTTGCTGTCTCGGCAGTGTTATTTTACTTGGAGGGGGGGTGGAGAGAGGTCACGCGTACTTTACAAGTCCTGAGATGACTACGCCGGCCCCCAGAAACATTTGCTGAATGGGTTTATAGTTTTGCTGCCCAGGTTGTAGGTCAGCGACGGAGCTTACATGTCTCAGAGAATGAATTATGCATGGAGCACAGGATACATGCAAGTAAGGCAGCAAGTATAGAAAACATTCCCCTCGCTCCACCTCCGCTCCAACACATGTACACATCTGTCCACGTGTAGACCGAGGTGAACGAGCGCTGAGAGGAAGCGAGACTGGGCATGTGCGAAAAGAGAGCTCCGGCAAGTCCGCATGACACGACTATAACGAGCGCGTGCGTCACTGAATCGCGCATGCACCAATCCTTCCCGTGGCACGAGTACGCAGCCGCCCGGCAGTTAGGGGGGCTCACATTTTGCCGAAGGCGGCGTGCCGCGTGCGTTTGGCAGCTATTTCGTTCACAGAGTTCCAAGAAGTAGATTAAAGGCGCTGCAATCAAATACGTACGCCAGCCGCATACTCCGACCGCGCAGCCTATCGCCACTACCACTACTATTGAATCAATCAATCAATCAATCAATCAATCTTTATTTAAAGTTCTTATTAGTACATGAAAATACACAACACTGGTTAGACCCATAGCCACTGGCTAGTAGGGGTCTAATTAAACATGCATTTACAGGAACAGGTTGTTTAAACGAAGCAGATGTAAAGAAGTACACACCAATGTTTAAAAAAAAAGAAAAAAAAGATGGAGCAAGACAAAAATAAACATATTTATGATAGGGCATTTGCAGTACCGTGCGACATGATATATGAATGCAACATTGTATGTATACACTACATCAAATATAAATACATAGAGGTACAAAAACAATGTCAAGTATGATATATAATCAATGTGTAATGAAGCAGAGATTGCAGCAAAAGTATGTGCTAGTGGATCTGTTCATTTTTCTGAAGAAAATATTTTTTTAGCTCAGAGGAAAATCTTTTGCTTTCTTTTATTTGATACGGTATATCATTCCAGATCTTGACACCGGCAAATTGTAGTAATATTTTTCCATAAGTATTGTTAGTAGGTGGAACATTGAAATTGTGTAGTGTTGCGCGTCTGGTAAGGTGGGAAGAGGATGAAAATATTGATATATGAGAGGGCAGGTTGTAGTGAATGACATTATGGATGGTAAGCGCAATTTTTTGCTGTCGTAAATGATCGAATGGAATTATTTCCATTTGTTGAAACGATGGCGCGCTGTGTTCGTCATATCTAGCATTATTTATTATTCGAAGTGCTCGCCTTTGTAGAATACGTATGGGTTCTAGATATGTTTTAAAAGTTCATCCCCATGAATCTATGCAATATGATACGTGACAATGAAAAAAAGTGAAATAGAGCATTCGGAGTATATTACCTTCGAAATAATTTCTAGCAGTTAATAGCATACAGCATCCGGATCCTAGTTTAGCGCATAAAGTAATGAGGTTTTGCCAGTTTAAATGGCTATCGAAAATTACTCCCAGATATTTAAAATCTTTCGTCTGCTCAAGTACACTGTCATTTATTGTAATGCAAATGTGCTCATTATTTATATCTCTATAACGGGAGTGAAAATTAGTATACTTAGTTTTCTTAGCATTAAGTGTCACTTTGTTCGCTGAAAACCACTGACTAATATTTTTTAGTTCAGCATTAGTTTTATGCTCTAGATCCTTGATATTTTCGGCAGTAACTATAACGGCTGTATCATCAGCGTACATTACCATCTCGGATGATGTTAGTATGTTTGGTAGGTCATCTACGTACAGTGAAAATAGTAAGGGTCCGAGAACGGACCCCTCTGCGGTACCCCTGTGTGTATATTTAACAAGGAGGAGGTAAGATTACGCATGATGACCATTTGTTGACGTTCGTTCATGTAACTATAAAATAACTCAAATATCTTTCCGCGGAAACCGTAGTGTTTTAATTTCATTAATAAGATATCATGATCAATCGTATCAGATGCTTTCTTTAAATCAAGCAAAACTACTGCTACCAGGAGGTTATTATGTAATGCTGCGTTAATTTTTTGTTATAAAGATAGTACAGCAGTGGTGGTGGAATGACGCGACCTGAATCCATGTTGCTCGCGGCATAGTGCATGATATTTTTCTAAAAAGGCACTCATCTGTTTAGCTAAAATTCGTTTAAAGATGTTATTTATTATGCTTAACACAGATATCGGCCTATAACTGGAAGGTTCAGAGCGATCACCATCCTTGTACACCGGTACTACCTTAGCAATTTTCAGACAGGATGGGTATGTTGACAAGATTGGGCCCAGTACCTCTATATTGTCTTTTACTAACCGTGTTGTAATCCCATCTATCCCACTGGCTTTATTGGGGGCCAAATTAGCAGTAGTGTTTTGAATTTCATCAATACTAATGTAGTGTACCGCAAATGTATTCGGCAAAGACGGCGAAAAACATTGAGTAGTGCAAGAAGAAATCTGTACTGCTAAGGCGGGACCAATTTCAGTGAAATACTTATTAAAGTTATCAAGAGTTTGTGCATCAATGGTGTCAGGTAGCACGCGTTGTCGGGGTTGGTTGCCAATAACTTCGTTTACGATCTCCCAAGTTTTTTTTGGAGTTGCCCTGAGCTTGTTCAATTAGGCGAGAATAATATTCCTTCTTTCGCTGTCTCGTGTGGAGCAACGTCTTATTCCTGAACATTTTGAACTGGCCAAGGTAATATTCATTGTTTTTACGTTTCTTCCATTTATGATACCAGAAATCCTTTGTCTTCAGCAGGTCAAGAATTTCTTGTGTCATCCAAGGACACAGCGGGGTCTTATAAGAGCGCGCAGACACGTTTTTGCGGCTGTCTTCAACGGCTCTGACTAGGAATTTGATTACGTTCTGGAGTTCAACATTGACGTCATTATCATATAAGCTGTCAGGGTCAATAGCGAGAATGTTACTTCGTAGTAAATTGTAATCTATTTTACTATCTGTTGTGAAGCGTGGTGTGCTGTTTTTTTGTGTGTCATTCATGGAGACAAAAATAGGAAGGTGATCTGATATTGGTTCATCGTAAATGCCAGCATCCATTTTCAATGTTACGTTAGTCAAATTATGGTCAATTGTTTTCGCTGATGTACTGGTTACCCTCGTAGGTATGTTTATCAGATTACGAAAACTGAATGAATGTAGTAACTTTTCGTAAGTGGTATACTTAGAGTCATGGGTGTCAATATTCATGTCCCGAACGATTACAACCCGGTTGTTGTAATTCGCCGACATATTAAAGAAAATTTCTTCCATCTTGTCTAAAAATCGGTCAATATTAGAATTCGGCGGTCGATAAACGACGCCGATTATACCAAAAGAGTGCAATTTAACAAAAAGGGCTTCTATAGCAGGAGAATTGTAATTCAGTGTTGATAGCTCTGTAAAAGCATGTCCATTTTTCATTATAAGTGCGACACCACCGCCACGTGAACAAGAGTCTCTCTGACGCGATAGGGTTACATATCCAGGAATATGCACTGTCTCTCCTTTCATTAACCAAGTTTCCGTGATTGCTAGAACATGAAAAGTGTGTACGTGTTTTGATAGAAAAGTAAGGAGCAGGTTCATGTTTTTTCTTATGCTTCGGATATTGCAGTGGAAAATATTAGTACGCCAATCACTGAGTAGTTGATCTACTTGAGGTATTGTAACTGCCATTTTGTAGCGAAAGGCACGTACGGTAGACTACGCAGAGAAGTACCTACACTAGTTTCCCGAGGTCATCTTCACAGGAGATATGAATGACCTTCGAGTTCTCCGATTCCTCGCCAACATCTTTCCTTCTGAAACCCAGACGAATCTCCAGTTTTTCTCCTTTTTCCTCTGTATGGCCTTACTTAGCAAAACTTTATTCTCGAGACACAAGTGTTCGTTCATGAACACGGGTACAATTGCTGTGAAACCAAGCATCATTCTGTTCAGCCGGTTCTTTCTTGCCGATTTCAGGAGCTTATCACGCTTAGGCCGCGACACAAACTTTACTAGGACATTTGGTACATTGTTTGCTTTTGTTGGTACTATGTGCACCACATCCAGATCTTGACTGGTGAGCTCAACACACAAGTAAGCAATTTTTTCCACAACTTTTTCTAGGTTTTCGTTTTCGGCAAGAGGGACACCTTTCAATTCGATATTGTAACGCCTCGATTATTGCTGTAGGTCTATCAGCTGTTTTCTTGTGTCACGTAGTTCTTTCTTGATTTGCGCGTTCTCTTTCTGGCACTCGAGGTTACGATTTTTTGCATCATTGAGGTCTTTGCGCCGCGATTTTATTTCGGTTTTCAGTTCATCAAAACTGTCACTTGTAAAGTTTACAGATGCCCTGAGAGATGCGAACTCAGCCTTTATAGCATTGTTCATGGGATTTACACTTTCTACTGTGTAAAAGCCCGGACCAATATTCAAATACATGTAAATATTGCATGGAAAAATCTGACGTTTCACTTTATGTGTCCGTGACCAGTAGCAGGCGATAGGAGTCCGGAAGTTCATAACTGAACAGTGGGGGGGCCGTGTTCCGCACCTCTGTCCCTGGCCTGCCGGCCCGATTGATCAACAAAGTTGAAGTTGGCGCCCGAGCCCAAGGCCTCGTTGTCACCTGACGAAGGAGCCACCAACATAAGTATACTGCATTAAATCTTGTTGTTGGGCTAGTTGGTATGGACGCGGACTAATATGCACAGCTGAGGTGCCCACAGAGACTTCTCTACAGTTCTTAGACCTCCAGCTACTGTAGGATTGCGACCACTTTTGTTGATTTTAGCATCCTCGTGTGAAAAAGGGACTGTTGCCGTTTCATTCTGCGTACTCTAAGATTGTTAAGAGAGGAATTCCTTCACTTTGCCTAGAATCCGCGTTGACTAAGTCGTGCCCACACCACATGCGCACTAGTTTAAACTAAAATATCAACTGGTCGTTGGCGGCAGGCTCCCCTTCGTCGGTCATAAACATGGCACCCAAGTCTATAATTTAGAAACTGACACGTGGAACAAAGAGGGATGGAGCTGCTTGGGATCCATCGGGTTCCAAGCCTCAATTGATGCCGTACCGGCATGAGCTCTCCCACAGCCTTAAAGGGGAACTCCGGTGCATTTTCAACCATACTGAGATAAAGCCGTTTTTAAATAGTATTAACAGTCCTGCAACAGCTAGGGTGGTTAATTTTGCCGACACAATCGTCAATAATTTTAAATAAGCTATGAACAATGAGTCAAAATAGAAACCGAAACAGGGAGCTGCTCCGTGCTCCATGCTGGGTATCCGATGACGCCACGAAATCCACCACACAACTGTGCTAGCGTCAGCGTCGCCTCGTAGAAAAAAGGGCGTGCCACGCGCAGCGTCCGTCTACTGGGCGAGAAAGGAGTAGACAGATGCGTCACGTACACATGGGTGGCCCGCATTGGAAGGCATGATTCCAGAATTGGCTACCAATTTTAAAATTCGTTTTCCCAAAAAAACTAAATGACTTACGGCTGCATAATTTGGCACATATCATCAGGACACCGAAGAGAAGATATTGTCACGGGTATGGAAATGCTACTCCGGCACAGCCGCTGAAATGGCACCGAATGAAAGAAGACGACAACGTTCGTGTTGTGGGGCTGAGTCTGGGCTGCTTGGTGGATTCGTGATTCTGTGCCCTCTGTGCAGTGTCATCTCGACCAGTTACTGATTGACGACATCTAAATAAATACTCCCTGTAACATCTTTGGTGGAGGTTGCGGGTCTTACAACAGCCCGGCTCTGGATCTCCGTAGCGGCCGCCACCTTCGTCCAGCCACGATGCCTGAAGACGGCGCGCAGTCTTCGCAGTCGGCCCCAACTCCATCCCCTGTGATCCCTTCACACCTTCTCGATCCTGGTACTTTTTGCGGCACCGATAAACCTGAGGTCGAGGAATGGCTCGTCTTGTACGAGCGCGTCAGCAAGCATTACAGGTGGGACGAGACACTTATGCTGGCAAACATCATATTTTACCTAAGGGGTATAGCACGCGCGTGGTACGAGACGCATGAGGAAGAACTGACAAGTTGGGACATGTGTAAGCAGAAGCTCCGCGACTTGTTCGGCCGCTCAGTTGCTCGACAGATGGCAGCCAGGCAAGAACTCGCATCGCGAGTTCAGTCGTCTACGGAGTCCTACATCGCCTACATTCAGGACGTGCTATATCTGTGCCGCAAGTCTGACAAAGACATGACAGAGCTTGACAAGGTCAGCAATGTGTTGAAGGGCATAGCTGACGATGCCTTCAACATACTCATGTGTAAGAACTGTGCCACTGTTGACTCCATCATCACTGAATGTCGGCGCTTTGAACAAGCTAAAAGTAGGAGGATTACTCAGCGCTTCAACCGCCTCCCGAACACCGCTGCGACTTCCTCGTGCGAAGATCCTGTGATGCCACACCCAAGCACGAACTCTACCATCACCAAGATTGTTCGCCAAGAGCTGGAAGCTATGGCCCCCCGCCTCCTATGCGCCCCCTGCACCAGACAACTTGGCAACGGTATCCCTAATCCAAGCCGTCGTCCGCCAAGAATTTGCCAACCTGGGCGTGCTACTTCCCCCAACCACTCGCCTTCCGCCCCAGCCCATATGCACTCCCGCCGACACCGCTGACCACCACGCCGCTCCACTTGTTGCTGCAGCCTCTTCGGTTCCACGCTTCCCCCCCACGATACCGCAATCCGGCTGAGTGGCGCACTCCAGACGATCGCCCGATTTGCTTTTCCTGCTCTCGCGTTGGCCACATTTCCCGCCATTGCCGCAACAAATGGTCTTCCCAACCAAGTTTTTTAAATGACCGCCGTCACGATCGCGGAGAGTATTCTCGAACACGTTCCTTCGATGACCACCTTCAGGAGCTCCCACCACGCCACTCATTTCCACGATCCGAACCCACCTACGCGGATGTCGTCGCCCAGAGAAGCTCCTCCAGCCGGTCGCCGTCGCCTCAGGCTCGCCAGTCACGCGCCCCTCGGCGCCTTCGCTCTCCGTCGCCGGCTTCTTCTGGAGAACTCCCGGAAAACTAACAAGTGCAGCTCGTGGAGGTGGCGCTGCACTGACGACTCGGACCCAAAACCCTCTACCGACCACTAATACCAGACGAAATTTACTTAGTGTCCTCATCGATGGCCTGCCCGTAACTGCTCTAATCGACACTGGCGCCCACTTATCCGTCATGAGCTCTAAGCTTCGATCCCGTCTCAAGAAAGTTCTTACGCCTGCTGTGATTCCTTCAGTGTGCGTAGCCAACGGAAGCCGAACATCAGTTCTTGGTATGTGCACTGCCCGAGTTACTGTTGCCGGCCACCAGACATCGGTTCTCTTCGCCGTTCTTACAGCTTGCCCACATGATGTCATTCTTGGCATTGATTTCTTGACCACCCACTCTGCCCTCATCGATTGTTCATCCGGCGTTTTAAGGCTCGAGTTGCCTTTGTGCGCCGATGACCCTTCCCCAAGTCGAACTCGGCTGCGGTCCATGGAGTTTCTACGGCTACCACCGCAAGCTGCTGTGTACGTCCCTATGTCGCCGTTTCCGTCAGTTCCTGATGGAGAATACGTGGTAGCTCCCCTCATTGACCTCACTATTTCCCGCAGCATCGCCCTTCCTCATACCGTAGTGGTTGTTGCCAACAACAGGACGCTTATTCCTGTCCTCAACTTCTCTGCGTCAGTCCAAGTTCTTCCCCAAGGCATTACCCTAGCAGAACTTTCAAGTGTGGAAGAATGCACAGTTTCTTCTTTCACCACTGACGCAAACACCGTGGCCCAACCTGTCATAGCAGCGCACAATAAGACATTCCTGGACAAAATGATATCCAGTGACCTCCTACCTTCCCAAGCTGAAGCGCTCCGCGGTCTTCTCTTTTCCTACCTCGATATTTTTGACGTCGACGACCGTCCCCTAGGTCGCACAAGCGTCGTAGCCCACCGCATCGACACCGGCGACGCCAGTCGCCTTCACAAACGGCCTTACCGTGTGTCGCACGCCGAGCGCCAAGTTATTCAGAAGGAGGTTGAGAAAATGCTCGAAAAAGACGTCATAGAGCCTTCAGCCAGTCCTTGGGCATCACCTGTGGTGCTCGTTAAAAAGAAGGATAACAGCTGGCGCTTTTGCGTCGACTATCGCCATCTCAACCGAATCACCAAGAAGGACGTCTATCCTTTACCTCGAATCGACGATGCTCTCGACTGCCTCAATGGTGCCAAGTATTTCCCGTCGCTCGATCTTCGATCCGGATACTGGCAAATTTCTGTTGATGACCGCGACCGCGAGAAGACAGCATTCATCACAGCCGATGGCCTCTACCAATTTAAGGTCATGCCTTTCGGGTTGTGCAATGCCCCTGCAACTTTTGAACGCATGATGGACTCTCTCCTACGCGGTTTTAAATGGTCAACCTGCCTTTGCTATCTGGACGACGTTATCGTTTTCTCGCCCACCTTTGAGAGCCACCTCCCTCGTCTGTCGGCCATTCTTGACGTTTTTCGTCGTGCTGGACTCCAGCTCAATTCGTCGAAGTGCACCTTTGGGCACCGACAAATTAAACTACTTGGCCACCTTGTTGACGCTACTGGAGTCCAACCCGACCCCGACAAAGTCCGTGCTGTTCGTGAATTCCCGGTTCCGCGTTCCACACAAGAGGTCCGCAGCTTTCTTGGGCTCTGCTCTTACTTCCGCCGCTTTGTCATCAATTTCGCGGACATTGCTCGGACCCCTCACAGACCTCCTCAAAAAGAACGCGGCTTTTTCCTGGGGTGCGGACCAAGCACATTCCTTTACATCGATGATTTCCGCTCTCACTTCACCACCAGTGCTGGCCCATTTTGACCCAGTTGCCCGGACGGAGCTTCGCACTGACGCAAGTGGCCACGGCATTGGGGCTATACTCGCTCAGGTACAGAATGGCACAAATCGTGTGATAGCATATGCCAGCCGTCTTCTGTCACAGTCAGAAAGGAATTATTCTATTACCGAGCGGGAATGTCTAGCTCTCGTCTGGGCCGTCGCTAAATTTCGTCCGTACCTATATGGACGCCCGTTCGCTGTCATCACAGACCATCATGCGCTGTGCTGGCTATCGACCCTTAAGGACCCTACTGGAAGACTCGGCCGTTGGGCATTACGTTTGCAGGAGTTCACGTACACTGTGGTGTACAAATCTGGAAAGTTGCACAGCGATGCCGACTGCTTATCTCGACACCCTGTTGATCCACCCAACGCCACCGAATTGGAAGCCGACGCTTGCGTTTTCGCCATCACAGACTTTACACACGTGGCGGATGAACAACGGCGAGATCCATCGCTACTCAGCATCATTGACCGCCTTCAAGCCGGCAAAGACGACCCTTCCCTCAGCATGTTCTTGCTGCAAGGCAATGTTTTGTACTACCGCAACTTATACCCCGAGGGCGCAGAACTTTTACTGGTCGTTCCACATCATCTGCGCAAAGACGTCCTTCAACAACTTCATGACGCCCCAACTTCAGGGCATTTAGGCGTCTCCCGAACCTACGACCGTGTTCGACGAAGGTTTTTCTGGAAGGGCCTTTATCGTTCCGTTCGCCGCTACGTTGCGGCTTGCGACCTCTGCCAACGACGGAAGAAACCTACGACTTCTCCTGCTGGTCACCTTCAACCTATCGAAGTCCCAGCCGAGCCGTTTTACCGAGTGGGATTGGACTTGCTTGGCCCCTTCCCAACTTCAACAACTGGAAATAAATGGGTAGCAGTAGCCACTGATTATGCCACTCGCTATGGCAATCACTCGAGCCCTACCGACCAGCTGCGCAACTGACGTTGGTGATTTTCTCCTATACGACATCATACTCCAGCATGGCGCTCCGTGTCACCTACTCACAGACCGTGGTCGCTGCTTCTTCTCTCGGGTGGTTGATGACCTACTGCGATCTTGTGCCACTCGTCACAACTTTAGCACTTCTTATCATCCTCAGACCAACGGGCTCACCGAACGCCTCAACCGCACACTGACGGACATGCTTTCCATGTACGTTTCGGACGACCACACCGACTGGGACATTGCCCTCCCGTTCGTCACCTTCGCCTATAACTCGTCGCGCCACGAAACTGCCGGCTTTTCACCCTTCTATCTTCTTTTTGGCCGCGATCCGCTGTTACCTTTTGATACCCTGCTTCCGGTTGAACCAACATCCACCACTTCATACGCGCAAGATGCCATCACCCGAGCCCTCATCGCACGCACGGTAGCCCGCACTCGGCTCTCACACTCGCAGTCTGCACAAAAGTCACTGTATGATAGTCGACACAGGGATGCTGAATTTTCTCCGGGCTCCCTCGTTCTACTGTGCCTCCCATCTCGTCGTGTTGGCCTCAGCGAGAAGCTCTTATCACGATACGTCGGGCCCTACCGAGTCGTGCGCCAGGTGACACCTGTCACCTATGAGATTTCCCCGACAACCAACTCACCGACTGCTTCACCCAAAACTGACATCGTGCATGTTTCTCGTCTAAAGGCCTACAATGGTGACACGCCCTTTTAAACCTAGCAGGCACCGAGACGGTGCTTTACCGGCCGGGGTAATGTCACGGGTATGGAAATGCTACTCCGGCACAGCCGCTGAAATGGCACCGAATGGAAGAAGACGACAACGTTCGTGTTGTGGGGCTGAGTCTGGGCTGCTTGGTGGATTCGTGATTCTGTGCCCTCTGTGCAGTGTCATCTCGACCAGTTACTGATTGACGACATCTAAATAAATACTCCCCGTAACAATATGTTGAAAGTTTTATTGAAATCGGTGAGTATAAAAAACCGCCGGTGTTGCCCTTTAAGGAGATCGCTGCAAGCCATGGTGTGCCGCTGGTCTTTTCGGCGCTGGAAAAACTCGCCAATTTTTGCCCTCGCATTTGCAATGGCAAGAGACGCGGTTGCCAGAAAAAAAAAACATGACAAGACTTTCGTTAAGTGTTCCACGCGGGTTGTATGCTCCACTCCTTCATCATGCGGAAACGTGTACGTCGAGCAAACCGAAAGATGCCTGAATGACCGGCTAAGGGAGCATGCGCAAGAAATTAAGAAAGAAGAGGATAATTACGCGCATCTTGTGGCACGCGCTGCCGCATGTGGTTGTGAACCACGCTTTACAGAGAAGCAGGTTTTTGGAAGAAGCGCGGAGTCAATTGCGCGTCAATCATTAGCACACTTTATGAAACGCATAAGGATCGTCGTGTTTGCAAGCAGCCCGTGGTTTTGTATCAAAAGGAAACATATTTTCTCGAGGCAAGATGTTAGTACTCCTAGCTGGTTTAACTCTTTTCCTTTCTTTCATTTTTAGGGGTGAAGCTCCTCTAGCCGGGGCTCTGTCTGCCATTGGCGTTGCCCGATGACGATGACGCTGCCATCACGGCACATCACATGCAAGGTAATACGATTATACGTCATGACGATGACGGTGATGACGATGAAGAAGATGCGAAGCATCTTATGAACGAGGCCCGCCCTTCCATCGCACCATTGTCCCCCGTAGCCTGATGACGATGATGCTACCGTCACGCGACAGCACATACAAGGTAACCAATATACGCCCGTCCGTCCACAGCACATGCAAGGTATGCAGGGTACCCACTATACGCCCATCACAACTTTCATGAAGTAGGGAAGCACCCGCTATGAGAACGTTGACGGCCGTAGTATAATACGGCCGTCAACCACTACCACTCTCACAAGAGTCATGGACGAGAGCACAGAGTGGCTGCTTAGCAATGGCTAGGCATGAGGTGGGCGCAAGCAAAGACTAACACGACGAACAACGAGCGCACGACAAACGTCGAGCAGTACGAGTTGCTCCGGGAGATCATCCACAGGCACACCACTCTCGTGGCACCTCCGCTGCGCGTTTTCCTAATGGGACCAGCCGGGTGTGGCAAAACGTTCGTTCTACACCTGGTGATGGACGTTTACAACCGATACGACAACGGAGGGCCCTACAACCCGTTCATCTGCGCGATCACGGGAAAGGCGGCGGCGGCATACGAGGAACCACCGTGTATTCGGCTTTCAAGCTGTCCCACAGCAAGACCAGGGACGCCGGGTTAAGCGACAGCGAGCTGAACGCCTTCCGCGTGACCTTTCGTGACGTCAAGCGTATCATCCTGGACGAAGTCAGCATGCCGTCCGCCTACAGCCTTGACGCCATCGACTGCCGTCTCCGCAAGATAACTAAGCAGATCAACGATCCCTTCCGAGGCCTAGATGTGATCATGTGCGCCGACTTGCGGCAGTTGCCACCCGTCAGGGCGAATGAGGTGTACAAGAGGTGCAGGGAACGAGGCAGTGCATTCTTCGGCCTCGCCATCAAGTGGCAGTACCTGGATTACTTCCCGCTAAGCCGGGTCATGCGCCAAGCCGACGCTTGCTTCTCTGCTCTGCTTACAAAGATCGGAGACGGCAAACCGCTGGACGAAGAAGAGGTCCAGCTGCTGGAGAGCCGATTCGTAACCACCGAGGAAGCCTTGCGTCGCGCACCTCTGGCCATTCGCATCTTCTACTCGAATGACGAGGTGAACAAGAATAACGCACTCGTCGCCCCTCAGCAAGGAGGAGACGATGAAGTCCTTCGAGCTCAAGACACGTACATCGGGTGCGTGATCCAAGAAGTCATGCAAAAGGCAAAGGTGGCTACAATGTGCCACACAGAATTTGCCAACTTACCAATGGAGCTTACCATCGTCCATGACAAGCCCTACGTGATCACTACCAACATTGACGTCGTCGACGGGCTAGCCAACGGGGCGGTAGGGCGTAGGAAGCTTTGCGAGGAATCGTGGTGCGCGAAGCGGATGCCATCTTCCCGAAGCGGCTGGTTGGATGTCCCCACAACAGGAAAGATTGCTCGTCTCCTCTCTTGTCAGTCGGTAGCCGAGGCCGTGTGAAATGGCTACGGCGTCGATCCATCGTGGGTACCCATCGAACCTCTCACCATGGACCGCAAGACGGGCGTTTGTAGACGACGACAGTTCCCCCCTCGTCCAAGCCAATGCAATAACGGTACACAAATCTCAAGGGGCACTTAATCTTCGGTCGTCTACGAATACGGACGCACCCGCAGAAATTAGTGTACGTGGCACTCAGCCGATGCACCAACGTACACAACCTATATCTGACCAATGCGAAGGGGGATCATCACTTCCATCACAAGGCAAGTAACGAGGACAGGGCCATGCTCAACGAGTTTCAACGTCTCCACCAGCACAGGCTACCCACGCTGAAGCAGCGCTACCTCACTACCCTGCGAGAAGATGTTGACAACTCGCAAAGTTCACGCTGGCCCTGCTCAACGTTCGCTCCCTCAATGCACCCGTCAAAGACGTCCAACACGATCCCTTACTGACCGCAGCGTACGTGCTCTGCTTCAAGGAAGCTTGAGCCACGTTACGTACGCCGCCCCTTTCCTCAACTGGAAGAAGACGGAGCTCAACAAAATCGATACACTAATTAGAACAGGATTGAAAAGGGTCCTGAGCCTCCCTCAAAACACTAGTACGGAACGACTGCTCCAACTGGGCATGCACAATACAGCTACCGAACTCTTTGAGGCACAGCGGCACGCCCAAATTAGTCGCCTCTCACTCTCAAGGGCGGGTAACGAGATCTTGTTAAAAGCCGGCATTCAGCCCCTCTTCATGCCACCAGAGAAGTCGCAACTTTGCACAAACGCCACGAAAGCGATAACAGTTGATCCGATTCCCAGAAACATACACCCGACCCACAACGAAGGACGGAGAAAAGCGAGAGCCATGTCCATACTCGCCAAGATCATGCGCAACGAAACGCAAGTTCTCTTTGTTGACGCTGCAAGATATTGGAATCGAGGCGCCTACGCAGTCTCCGTGGTGGACGCGCATGGACACGCTCGTCAACGCAGCCACGGTAGTTACCAACTTCACCCACGAAGCAGAAGAAATGGCCATCGCGGTGGCCCTTCGAAGCTGCACGGGAGCCTCTGTCATTTACTCGGACTCCAGAACAGTTGTAAGAACTTTTTCGGCGGCCCTCGTCTCTTCAAAGGCAGCTACGGTTGTCAATAAGCTCTTCTACCAAGATAGGGGAGAAGAAAATTTCCCGTCCTCACACGGTTCCGGGCTCACATGGGAAACATTTCCGGATCTCCTGACTGCAACCCAAACGAGCGGGCACACCAACTGGCGCGAGAACTCACTTTCCGCGCCTGCGGTCCACCCCCCTCGCTTCAATGCAGCCTGCAGAAACTTCCACAACAAAGACCCGCTCGTGTCATACCATGAACTCACCTCTCATCACAGATTAGGACGTCGAAATTTTCCTCCTCCTCACACAAAGCTCAACAGAGCACAAGCAATCACTTACAGACAGTTGCAGACCCGAACATACATAACACCAACGACACCATGCAGGATCAATCCCGACATTCCTACTGTATGCCCACACTGTGGCAACGAATATAACAATTTCGAACACATGCTCTGGCTGTGCCCTGCCAACACGGGCACAGACTTTTCTGACCAGTCCTCCTGGGACTCAGCTCTTAGAAACAGAGAGCTCATCGCTCAGCTCAAGGCTGTCCAGAGGGCCCGGGCCGTCGCCGAAGGACTCTGTCTACCGGCCCCGACCAGGGTGGAGCCGCCGGATTGATTGGCGGCGCCTTCGGCACCGCTTTCTTTTTTCTCAGAACCTCAATAAAGTTCCTACTCACTCACTGGAATACCGCAAGTCCCAAAATCAAAGGCTACGACGCGGTCGTCTGCATCGACACATCGGTACACAACCGAATTCAAACACGGCCGCTTCGTGCTCGTCGGAGACTTCAACGTGGACATCATTGCTGACAACAGGCTAGTCCCACACATGATGTCGCGGTACAAGCGTCCCGCCACCATCAGGTGGACCTGCATCGACCTGCACTACATCTCATAATTCAAGATCCCCTCACCACGTACTTCACTGACCACAAACAGCCCTCCTTTGTGATCAGTAACGTAAAACAATTATACATTATCTACATATTTGCCTCTGTATGATCTTTATATAATTCGATCGATGTGTAAAGTGTATATACAATCACCCTATAACAACGTATCACGTCTTTATATGATGTGTGGGCCGAGCGTTTCACGGTTTTACCGATAAGCGTGGGAGCTTCGCCCCCCACTCATCAGCATTCACTTCGTGGAGATGGCATGGATTTTTAGGGGCGAAGCTCCTTAGGGTGTGGGTCGTTCGCTCCTCTGTAGTAGTAGTAGTAGTAGTAGTAGTATGCATGTAGCCAGCTCTAGTTTTAAGAATTGCTCACTAGATGGCGTTGTGTGTATATGTCCTTGGAAATAATATCACTAGATGGCGTTAGTGGTTTTCGCATAGTTGAAGATTAAAGAGGATAGATGGCGCTGTTATAATCGGGATCGTCGGGCCGACGCGGTACTCGGAGTCAAGCACCGCGTCGAGGAGCTGCGGCGGCTCCGGTACTCACGGCGGCACAACCCATAGCCAAGGATGCGTGGCTTTCACAAGTCACAGCAGCGTTCTGTGGCGATGCATGCGGAGGCGAGGCGTTGCGTCGAGCACTGGTGTGGATTAACAAAACTTGGAACTCGGCGAGATGGTGCATAATTTGACGGGAAACTTTAGCGCACAGAATAACAATCACAAGAGCCTGTTGTCTCGCTCTTGTGATTGTTATTCTGTGCGCTAAAGTTTCCCGTCAAACTGGTGTGGACTTCGGCGTCTGAGTAGGTGGCATCGTCTTCCTCTGTCGTGGAACGCGAACTGGCGTTGTCGCTGAGGCTGGGAGCGCCCGGATCACAAGTCGGCGACGCTCGTGCCCAGCTTACGATCGAACACCCAGAATCATGCAAAGACGTGACACGTGTTGTCACGTCTTTGCATGATCGAGTGGGCAATGTACGGGGGGGATTCACGGTTACCCGAATGATCTCTCCGAGCTTCGCCCACTCACCATCATTCACTTCGTGGATATGCTGTGATTTTTTTAAAGACGATAGTCTTTCTTGTGATACTTCAGCGCAGAAATTTTGATCTGCCTGTCTGTTTGTCTGACGTCCCTTGATTCAGCCACTCGTTCAAAGTTTAACCACTTTCTGAACACCCTGCCATCTTGAACTGGTGTTTGCGTTCATACTTGTGAACATTTTCGATTAAAAAGTAAATACTACGCATACCTGAGGCGCGACATTAATATGTAAGTATCAGGACGTGTGTTGCTTTATTAGAAAATACATATATACATAATTCTTAAGACCCTAGTGTTTTTTGGCTGCGCTGAAAATGCGACGCTGTGCACGAACTGCGACGCTCTGCACGAAAAAGCCATTCGCCGACGAGAAGGTGCTGCCGCTAGCAGTGGCCTTTGGTTCAGCACAAGGTCATGTTTTAGGGGCGAAACTCCTTATCCCGTGGTTCGTGCGTCCCATGTTTGTAGTAGTAGCCACTACTACAAGGATGACGATCGCGATCGCGATCGCATAGTGGGTACATGGAATGTACCCACTATGCGTCATAACGATGGCGCTGATGACGATGACGATCGCCATGCCATACAACACATGGCATCGCGATATCGTCTCACATGCATATCGTTTGACCACATGCAACCAACCACCATCACGTCTTCGAAGATGTACCTCCGGAGCTTCGCCCACGCATCATCATTCACTCCTCGGATATGCTGTGATTTTTTTTATGCGAAGCAGGTTAAGGCGAAGTTCAATCCGGTGGTGCTGGTGGTGGTGGTGGTTTGCGGCGTGACCACCCTTACTGCGCACGTGCAAACCCTTTTAAAAGAATAAAAATAAAAACCTCCTCTCCCTTTCTCTCCATCCCCCCCCTGGCGACCACACCCTCACTGCGCATGCGCGTCCCCTCCCTCTCTATCCTCCTATGCTCCGCCCTCTCTCCTCTAGGCATCCCTCTCCGCGGCGTCCACACCACCACTGCGCATGCGCGTCCCCCCTCTCTCTCCTGTCCTACGCTCTCCCCCCTCTCTCGCCTCGCGACGCCGACGCAGCCAGCGTCTGCTAGCGAGTTTCTTGGTTGAAAAAACCGGCTGGTCGCGCTCCACAACCGTTTACTGGCCACACCATATATATGACAGTGGATCTTGACCTGCAAGGTAGTGCCGGTGGGACATTTCTCCTGTGCGTTATTGAACAATAAACATTCGCAGCGTGCGCGTTAACTAAAAGCGGACTGCGGGTCTCTGTGTCCAGTCGGAGTCTTCTGTCTCTCATTGCGCATTAGTAGCGATTGGCATGTTCCAGTATGAAACACCGGTCCATCACTGCGTGCTTTGCGCCTCCCCAGGGCTTGTCTCCTGCGCAGCGCTGCGATGAGCGCCAGCGTCAACGCCGCCGCCAGTGTAAGCGTTTGCACCCGCTGCTTCACATCTATACATGGTTCGCTTTAGCGGGAGATGGTGTAATTTTTTTCGATGGCGACCATGTTCGCGCAGCGCCTCTATTTTATCAATGCCAGCCAGGTGCGGCCTATTCAACATAGAGTAGGCGCTGTCTGAGGCAAGGCAAAACATAGTAGTATGGCCGGCACACGACTATCGTCTTTCGACGACATTTGCAGCGAAGCACGCAGATACGCAGCCAATTTTTCTTTGGTACTTTGTTGGGTGGTGGCTGGTTCATGCATCGCTTGTTCAATCTTTGCACATGCGCATCTTTGTTATTCATGGCTCTTGGGCATCATCCTGTACGTATATAAGATGGTCAGTCACGCCGTAAACTGTTGGTAGTAAGCGCTGAGTGTGGAGTGTGTTTCTTGAGTGGAAGCACGTGTGTATGTGTGAATGCTTACAGGGGTTACCATGTTGCGTTGAATTACTTATATTATGGCTAAGTATCATCATCATCATCATCAGCCTGACTACTCCCACTGTAGGGCGAAGGACTCTCCAATGTTCCGTCACGGTCCGATGCTTTCTGCTGCCACGTTATACGTGCAAACTTTTTTAATCTCATCTGCCCACCTAATTTTCTGCCTCCCACTCACGCGTTTGTCTTCTCTTGGAATCCAGTCAGTTACCCTTAATGACCGGCGGTTATCCTGCCTATGTGCTACGTGCCCACCCATGTCCATTTCTTCTTCTTGATTTTAATTATGATACCCTTAACCACCGTTTGTTCTATTACCCACTCTGCTCGCTTCCTTTCTTTTGAGGTTGCACCTATCGTTTTCCTTGCCATCGCTCGCTGCGTCGTCCTCAATTTAAGTTTAACCCTCTTTGTAAGTCTCCAGGTTTCTGCTCCGTAGGTAAGTACCGGTTAGATGCAGCTGTTATATACCTTCCTCTTGAGAAATTGTGGTAGATTACCATTCATGGTTTCAGAATGCTTGCCGAATGTACTGCATTCCATTCTTAATCTTCTAGTTATTTCACTAGCATTGTTCGGCTCCGCAGTTACTACCTGTCATGGTTTTCAAATACTGGTTTTCCAATACTGGTTTCACTCAGTCGCTAACTCAGTCATTCACTTACTCATCAGTCTTTTGAGAGTAGCCATAAGAGCGTGACAAGTACGAAGCGCCTCAAATAAATTGGCGAGATACGCAACAGCGGTCAAGTTACCCTTAAATACTGTATACTTACATTGGCCGGCTCTTGAAACAAAACAAACGCACGGTGAAACCAACGACACCTGGATATTTGGTGTAAAAGTCGTCAAAATAACAATGTTGACCAGGCTGGAATAAAGAATAAAACGTTGTCATCATATTTGGACAAATTACTCTTCCAAATATATATGCAAACAAAAAAAAGTTGGCACAGCTTGCATCGAGGGCGCGAGGCTGGAACGAATAACGGCGCTGCGCGGCCTTTCTCGTTTCTCTTTCTTTCCTGTTTTTTGTGACTGAAACCAATAGTTACCTTGGCGCCAAAATCAAGACCACACCAAAACACGAAGGAGCTCATAGACAGTACGGGGCTTGTTTCTAACAAATGTAAGTGAACACTCGCCCTGTCTGTGTATATTCGTGATTCTGGCACAAAGTGAACTGCTGATTTTAGACATGCACCAAACTAGCCCACTGTGCGTACTACAACTAGAGTGTATCACCCTTTCTTTCTTCCTGTCTTCTTTCTCACTTGTGTTCCTCTTTATTTCGCTCTATCTCTAACTCTTAATCCCTATTCTCTATCTCGTTTTTGTGTCTATTTCTCTCTTTCTCTCACTGTTTATAATCTACCTATCTTTTTTCGCCTTCTTCGCTTCCTTTCTCTCTGCGTGCTTTGTTCTTACTATCTATATATATCTCCGAGTTATTGGATCCTCCGCCGGACAAGGCGGCGCAATGGGACAGAGCGCGCCGGGCATACGCGTTCGCTTAGCACTCGGTGAGCAAGAAGAGGACGCGTTCAGTGAGCAAAAAAAGGACGAAGAGAGCACGTGCCTCCATGATGATGATAGTCTTCGCAAACCTCCACGGTGGTTTGGCGACGACACACAGCTCCGCTGCTAGAAACTTATTGTGGTGAAAAACATTGAACGGCACGTGAGAACAGTCTATGGCGAAAATCAGGCGTGTGGCTCGAAAAAGGTAACATCACGGCCTGCACGCCTCGTGGATGGAGGTCATCTAGTTGCGCATTCACTATGTATTTGCGGCAATGGCGCGATTAAAAAAAAGAAAAACCGTGGTTGATCCCTCCATCATAGGAATCGGTAAAACACGAGAGTGAAATTTCTCCTTACAGAAGTAGTTGAATGTTTACTGTACAATCATATAAGATAGCTCGAACAACGTCAATTAGTGTATGACAGTTATAGCAACGTTTAACGTGGATGCATACACGTTGACGCTTGGTGGCACATCTGTATCCCGACGACTAACGTCCATAATCAATGATTAAACAGACCCTTGTGGTCATAGATGCTTGTGGTAGCTGTACGGTGAGAGCGGAATTAGAGAAAGCGGTACGACAGCCAGAACAGCGTCACTCATTTGACACCGAACATGGACTAAGGTCGCCTACTTGCGCCATGTTAGAGTTATTGAACAACGCTGTCCCGACCAGAGGGAAACGCAACGCGCGTCAAATCTTCCCCGTTGGCCGGCTGCGGTTTTTCGCTGGGCGAGCTTAAGTTGGGAACGCGGAGCTACGACCACGCAAGGCGCTCGCGCGTTGCTGAGCAATTTTCGGTATGAACGGATGCTCTGATCGAGGCCGATGCTATGGGTAAAGTCGCCACCTGGCAGTTTGTTAACGCGTTGACAAAATTGCACTTTTCCTATTCGAAACGCGTCAAATGGGATGGATGCGTAGAAGCGACGCTTTGAAAGAACTAATCGTGAATTTCACGGTCATGATGCATTACTTCACTTTAGCAAGAGCACTGTGAGAAGACAGTGGTAGATATAAAAGGCTTTTCTTAACGCCTACAGAGTATGTGACCGTGGCGCAGTCTCGGAAGTGCATGTCGAAGTTTGTTGAACTTCAGAAAGCGCAGGAGTTTGTACCAGAGTGGTTGTCGAGGGTGGAACCCTTGACAGCGCTCAAGGAATTTTAAAATTGGTATCTCTCTCGTAGGAGTGACACTGTTTGTTGTTATTAACTCTATGTCATTGTCGATGTAACATAATGTCTGGGAACAGGCAATAAAGCAAAAAAAAAAGACCGTGGCGCAGTGGATAGCGTGCCCGGCATCTGTTGTCGCGGGCCAAGAGGTCGTAGGTTCGACTCCTGTTGACGGAACTTTTTTTCTTTGTCTTCTGATCATGCGTGTTTTTTCTACGTCATTTCCGTGACGGAAATACGTCACTCAAATCTTGGAGGACCCCGGCATAAAACACTTTCGTGTTAAAAAAATTACACCATCTCCCGCCAAAGGGAACCATGTGTAGATGTCAAGCAGCGGGCGCTAACGCTTACACAGGCGGCGGCGTTGACGCTGGCGCTCATCGCAGCGTTGCGCAGGAGAGAAAACTGGGGAGGCGCAAAGCAGGCAGTGATGGAGCAGTGTTTCCTACTGGAACATGCCAATCGCTGCTAATGGGCAATGAGAGACAGAAGACTCCGACTGGACACAGAGACCCGCACTCCGCTTTTAGTTAACGCGCACGCTGCGAATGTTTATTGTTCAATAACGCACAAGGAGAAATGTCCCACCGGCACTACCTTGCAGGTCAAGATCCATTGCCATATATACGGGGTGGCCAGTGAACGGTTGTGCAGCGCGAGCAGTCGGTTTTTTCAACCAAGAAACTCGCTAGCAGACGCTGCCTGCGTCGGCGTCGCGAGGCGAGAGAGGGCGGAGCGTAGGAGAGGAGAGAGAGGGGGGTGACACGCATGCGCAGTGGGAGTGTGAACGCCGTGGGCAGGGATGCGTAGAGGAGAGAGGGGGGGGACCGTAGGAGAGGGGGGACGCGCATGCGCAGTGGGAGTGTAGACGCCGTGGGCAGGGATGCCTAGAGGAGAGAGGGGGGCAGTATAAGAGGGGAGAAAAGAGGGGAGGCGCATGCGCAGTGAGGGTGTGGTTGCCGCGGGGAGAGATGCCTAGAGGAGAGGGACCGTAGGGGAAGAGAGGGGGAGAGATGCCTAGAGGAGAGGAGGGGGGACCGTAGGGGAAGAGAGAGAGGGGGGAGGCGACGTGCATGCGCTGTGGGGGGTCTGGGACGCGGGAGCCGCTCCGTAGAGTAGAGGATTCCTAGAGGAGAGAGGACGGGCATGCGCTGTGGCGATGTGGGACGCGGGCGCCGCTCCGTACAGTAGAGGCATCCTAGAGGAGAGAAAGGGGGTGAGCATAGGAGAGAGAGGGGGGAAGGGACGCGCTGTGGTGGTGTGGGACGCGGGAAGGAGGGACGGACTAAGCCCCCTCCAAACACATGCAAGCAGGATCAAGGAATGGAGTCAACCTGGACGACAGACACCACCTGCCTAGCCATTGCTAAGCAGCCTCTCTGTGCTCTCGGCCATGACTCTGATGACTGAAGTAGTGCTTCACGTGTGGTGTGGGACGCGGGAAGGAGGGACGGACTAAGCCCCCTCCAAACACATGCAAGCAAGATCAAGGAATGGGGTCAACCTGGGCGACAGACACCACCTGCCTAGCCATTACTAAGCAGCCTCTCTGTGCTCTCGGCCATGACTCCAATAACTGTAGTAGTGGTTGACGGTCTTCATATTACTACAGTGTTCTGGTTCGCATAATGGGTGCTTGCCTACTTCATGGAAAAGTTCCCCATCTCCCGCTAAAGGGAACCATGTGTGGATGCGAAGCAGCGGGGAGATAATTAGATTGAGGGGGAGGAACGTCGCCGCTCTCATTTCACGGCAGCGGTCCGGGCGCTCATCGCGGCGCTGCGCAGGAGAGAGAATTAGGGTTCCTCGATGCGCGCGCTCCCCTCCGCCGCCGTGGCGGGTGGAGACAACAGCGTCGTCTGCTACGGCGTCCGCCATTACGATGCCCTCTCCGCAGGCCGCCTATAGCCACGATAGGCAGCCAACGGGCGTCGCGCGGCTGCATGCAGAGTTCGTAGTGTCAAAACGAGTGGTACACAAACAACATGACAAAAATACAAAGTTTTCGCATCGGGAGTGTGAAGGTCTCAGATTTCAATTCTCTAATCTTTACTTTTAAAGCGACATTAGCAGCTGGAGTTGCTCGCAGCAGAAAACTACCGTCCACGCCAGCCGCGTTAACTCCTTCAGTTAGCATCTTCTTGGGCTAGTCGGTAACTATTTATATTGGTTAAAGATGCGAAACACACGCACCCAAGTCCCATGGTCTTTCATTGTGTCTGTGTCTTTTGTGCCTTCCACAAAATTGTAAAAACAGTTTGCCTGCCGGTCGAAAACAGACAAAAAAAAATCACGTGATGTCACGAGAAAAGAGAAAAACTGTGATTGCACACCATATTTTCAGATCTTGTTTTCGAATTATTCATCAGCTACCCCATTTACGGACCGCATTCCGCAACGCACAGTATTCTGAATTTTGTTTTCATCTCTTTTACCTTACTGTAAATAGCAGATGGGCAAAAAATTGTTGAATACATATTATACTATTTGGGGCTCTACATACGGCTTTTATGGCATTAAATCATGAAATTGATGGCATTAAATCATGTACACACGTATACGCACGCGCACACACGTGCCCACGCACACACACGCAATCACACGCACGCGTAAACACGCACATGCACGCACACGCGTAGAAACACTCACGCATGCGCACATGCTCGCACGCACACACACACATGCACGCTCAATCATGCGTACATGCGCACACGCGCGTACACACACACACACACACGCATGCGCACACACAGACACACACGTATACGTATACACACGCACGCACGTACAAACACACACAGGCACACAGATATGCACGCACGCATGCGCACATACGCACACACACACAGGCTCGCACTCACACGTACACGCACACACAGACACACGCATGCGCGTGCGTGCACACACGCACACGTGCGGACACGCACACACACACACACGCGCACACATAAGTACACCCACACACACACGCATGCACGAAAGCACACACACGTAGACGCTCGCATTCACACACTCACCGACATGCATGCGCACACACGTACACACGGGCACGCGCACACACACGCACGCGCACACACACACGTACGCACACTCATGCGCACACACGGACACGCACGCTACACACGCACACACACGTACACTCACGCACGCACAATCATGCGTACATGCGCACAAACACACACGTACACGCACATACACGCAAACACACACACGCACATGCACCGTCACCGTTCGGCAATACGCGTCCGGGAACCAGCTGAGAAACGCCAAGGCGTCGTTTCTGGACCTACAATGAGTGCCCAGAAACAATGAGTGCCCCGAAAGTATTCTTTCGGCAACGTATACGTTGCGACGAGTTACGTCGAGCGAGAAGGCCAGCGTAAGCGCGGCGAGTTATAACTCTCCAAATGCTGAAATGGCAAAACTTAGCCTGCACAAACACGAACGGTCCGTGGGTTGCCACTTGTCGCGCTTGATCTTTACCAGCCACAGGAGTCGCCTTTTCGCATCTTTCGGAAATCTGAACATCTTATAGCCACTTCGAGAGTGGTTTGTGCACTGTGGCATGCAGCACCCGGGCATTTTGTCCGAGAAAACGCCGCGCACCTGTCTCATTCAAACAGCCGCGACGAGGCGGGGGGAGCCGAATGGCGGCCGCCGATCGGAAGGCGGCACTCACCCCCTCAAAGAATGGCTCCACCCTCCAAGGGGGGCGCGCGCATCGAGGAACCCTAGAGAGAATGAGGCGCGCGCGCTCCGTCATTTTCACACCGCGGAACTACCGTGGCGCCCCCCAGCGGAGTATGCAGCTGTCACACCACCTGTCGTGCGCGCCGCTCCGTAGAGGATCCCTAGAGGACAGGACGGGGGGACCGTAGGAGAGGAGAGAGAGAGACGGGGGCGACGTGCATGCGCTGTGGGACGCGGGAGCCGCTCCGTAATGTAGAGGATTCCAAGAGGAGAGAAATGGCGGAGCGTAGGAGATGAGAGGGGTCGCGCATGCGCTGTGCTGATGTGGGACGCGGGAAGGAGGGACGGACACTAGGATTCGGGCGCGTGGGCAGCGAGCTGGAGGCAGAGGAAGACGAGGTAGACAATAGAACAGCTGGCCCAGGAACGGGTGCTGTCTCCGTCTCTGTTCTTTACAATATATATATATATATATATATATATATATATATATATATATATATATATGAGTGTGATGACGAAGAACAACACCGGGCTTCGGGAGCGCGGGAAGCAAGGGCGAGGTAGAGGAAGACGACGTAGAGAATAAGAACAGCCGGCCTGCAGTACGGGCGTTGTCTCTGTTCTGTCTTCTTTACAATGGCGCAGTCGACGAAAGGCTTTGGCGAACCCCAACTGTTACCTTGAGGTGCGACGTCTCCCTGGGGAACGCCGTGCCCCTTCCTCGCCGATAGAACCCGCAAGTCGACCGCCGCGGCAAGTATCGAACCCACCACCAGCGGACGGCGTCCAGGCCTCCATTGTCTTTCCGGGGAACTTCTCCGGCGACGTGGCACTTCGCGCCAACCATGCGCACGAGCTCCTCTCGCCTACCGACGGCGTACATGCCTCCTCGCCACGTGTCAGCTTCTCGGCGCTTCAAGCAGCATTCGTGGACGGCGTCCAGGCCTCCTCGGCGGCGCAACCTCACTTCATCGACAGCGCCGCGGAGCTGCTGCATACCATCGCGCAACTCCGGGTCACGGCCAATGACTTGATAGCGTCGAGCTCCTGCCGTTTTGCCAACCTTGTGCGCAATAAATGTCATGTTGGCTGCGACCGCCTCGCAAAAGCTTGAGGTCTGCTCACCCGACAACCGCCGCGAGGTTCTGCGTTCCCTCAGGGAGCTTTTAGAGCAACTGAGCTGCTTGGTGTCGGCACACACTGAATTTTTGTCTGACGTCTCCCCATCATCGGCTCTTTGGACAGTCCCAGTGTTCCACGGCTTCCAGGACGACGTTTTCCTGTGGGTCGACGTGATTAACTCTCTCGGCACCCGCCGTGCCTGGCCATATCATCGGAAATGGCTGGTGGCCATCGATCACCTTCGCGGTGCAGCCAAGGCGTGGCATGGCTACGAAGGCGTCCAACAAAAATCCTGGCCTGAATGGTGTGCCCGACTAACTACCTTTTGTCGGCCACTTTCACACGCCTGCAGACCTTTCCCTACCGACCCACTCTGCACCGCTCAGGCGAGCTATGAGACACAGAACCTCGACGGTACACCTCGGGCCCCTATCCTGCCCTCCCTCGGTGACCAAGATCAAGGGCACCGTCAGGATAGTGTAGCTGCTCCCTGCACCAACGTCCCCATTCTCGGAATTCGAGCTTCTGATGAGCCCCGGCCCGATGGTGTAGCGTCCTGCTCCTTCGCAGCAAGCTTCGTGGAGCGTCCCACAACAGGCACCGAAACAGACGCGGACACAACGCGCAAGGCGTGCTTCGCGGTCCAGACCTCAGACTCCGCCTCTGAACCCAACTCACGACTTGCCTTAACAGAGACCAAGACCGCCACTGAGCAACCGACGTCGATGCCGTGGACGCCAGGCTCATCATCACTTGAACACGTGCAGAGTCCGGCTCCTTTAATCCTTGACATGCGCGCTGTCCAGAAGCCGAATGAGCCCATGACAGCAGATTTGCGCGCAGTGGGAACCAAACTGCAGACACAAGAGGAGTGACAGTACAGCCCGTGTGCGCTGGTGGCTTCATTGATGGCTTCCGAAGCCATATCTCCACATCCGCGACACTTCCTACGACGGTTACACCATCTCTCAGATGGCCGCCAGAGTGCTCGGCAGCTCGGCAGGACAAGTCGCAGCGAACACAACACCGACCACCGCAGCATAGTCAATGTCTTCCGCCAGAATTATGTTTAGTACATCATCAACCACTGCGCCGCCGAGATCGGCCACAGTGATGCAGCCAGTGTCATCCTCCAGATCCACTTCTGGCACATCATCTAACCGACCCGCAGCGTGGCCGGGAAAAACCACAGCGATGTAGTCAGTGCCGACCACCAGAGGCACTTTTGGCAGACCACCAAACCATGTTGCAGAGTGTTTGGGGCCGACCACCACGACGCACCAAGCCCCGCCCACCAGAAACAATGTCGGCAGCTTCGCGCACTCGCACTCATGGCCGAGTGTGATGACGAAGAACAAACCCGGCTTCGGGCCCGCGGGGAGCTAGGGCGAGGTGGAGAATAAGAACAGCCCGCCTGCAGTACGGGCGTTGTCTCTGTTCTCTCTCCTTCTTTACAATATATATATATATATATATATATATATATATATATATATATATATATATATATATATATATATATATATATATATATATTCGGTGCATGACGCCGACGGCGGAAAGCAGCCGAGAATGTCCATATAATTGCTATCGCAATAAAAAACACCGCATCTCCACGACGTGACGAGTGACGAGTGGGCGAAGCTGTGGGTAACGTATCGGTGAGTAACCGTACGCTACCCGCCCGTTGCTCCATATAAAGTAAACTGAGTGACATAAAGTGACATAAATAGGTGATGAAAACGCCAGGTCCTAAGGTCCATAATGTCTACGTCGAAGTCGCAGACTAGTATAAAGCGTTTGTGCGTGTAGGTGTTTCACAATTGTTCCGTCACATTCATGATTGATATGAGTGTATCGTTAAACGTTCATTGATGGGTCCTTAAATGCCGGTGTTTTTATGGTGTGTGGCCTTTTATTTTGTTCTGGTTCGCACAGTGGGTGCTTCCCAACTTCATGAAAGTTACGGTTCCCGTATGTTGGGTAACTTGCATGGGTGTGGATGGACGATGGACATACAGTGGATACCTTGCAACGGACAACGGAAAAGCCTCGACCCTAATGTACATCGCCCCTATAACCGGTGTCTGCGTGACTCCACGTAAAGTCAACGACCAACAAGGCGCATCGATCTACCAAGCGATCTACCGAACATTCAACAAACCATACGAAGCGCTGTCAGTGTTGTTTTATGTGGGCCAAATAAACTGTCCAAATTATGTCATCGTGTCAACAGCCCTCCCGAGGAAGGTTTCGCCTGTAGCAACACAAGTCGGCATTCGTGTCGTGCGTCGAGAACGTAGTCTACCGCATCCCTTTGTCAGGCGGTAAAATTTACATCGGCCAGCCAGGCCGATGTTTAAACGAGAGGATTCGTAAGCACAACTATAAGGCATCCAGAGCCGTTAGTGGTCATGTAGGAGTACATTGCAAGCAATGTGGTGGTCGCCCTGATTTTTAAAAATGGGACGGGATAGCAAGCAGCCGTGATCAGTTCACCAGGGAAAACATCGAGGCGCATAATATCTCAAATGTTAAATGAAAACTGAGTTAGCACACCATCGACATTATTATCCGACAAGGAAATTTTATCTCTCGGCTAACTTGGCATGATTGTTCCGCTTACGCCATGCACACGCTGCATCGTGTGATGATGACCATCCCATTACCAATTTTGTTTCTATGTACTTTTTCTTGGTTTGTTCTATTTTCTTTGTGACAAGGTGCTCCTACGTATGCTTGTATATACGTTTTTTCACAAGAATAAATTTCAGCTGATAGTCAGCGCTTCGTGTGCTGTGTTAATTGCTCGTTCCTTGCTTCGTATTTGTGTTGTTACCGCGCTGTTGCCTCATTCAAAATGTAAACCAACTAGCCGGCAAGTTGAGCCTATTCTTAAGTACACAACGATGAATGAGAAAACGAGTAGGAAAGAGCGATTGTTTAAATGGGGTTGAAGGTTTGAGCTGACAAGCAGGGCTTTACTGCGCCACACCTACTGAAGAACACCACCAACCGACGCTTCTCTCGCCACTGTATTTGCATCCAGGAAGAAGTTAGACCTCGATTCATACAAAGCCTATTGGACCGGTGGGGACGTATCAACAGGCTCGATCAGGCCTAACAGCACAAGCATTTATTGCGTCGGGAACTAATTACTGCCATGCAGTCTACACAAGGAAGAAAAACTTCCACTACTCGTTGGAAAAGTAAAACATACCGACATAGCTGTTTTGTACCCTCCAGGGGGGAGCCGCTGTAGTGACCCTTTGTACAATGTTGCATCCTGCACGCGATCCGGGCTGCCGCACTTCCTGTCGTTGGGACAGTAAAGCATGATAGAACATAGAATTCTGTCCACAGTTGATCGTCCAGCCGTTCCAAGAGTGGAACTGAATCAAGAAGCGCTTGCGTTCAAACAATGTATATATTGATTCGGGTAACGATGTCCGCGCTAGGCTTCATCGAGCCATTTGATACGTCCACACCGGTCAAATGGGATTTGTACGTACCGAGGTCTAGCTTCTTTCTCGATGCAAATGCAGTGGCGGGAGAGAAGTGTCGGTTGGCGGTGTCCTTCAGTACGTGTAGCGCCGACGCGTCTGACTAACTGCAGTCACTCGAGCTCCTGGCACCGCCGCAATCCAAAAGCGTTGACGAGGTACTCGAGGTGTTCAAGGCTCATTTTCACCGCAGCTATCAAAAATACTCCCCAGAAATACATTTTACGAGTAAATTCAAGCCCCGTAGAGAAGAGTATCTTATTTCGCCGACGAAATATGGTGCTTGAGCCAGCACCGCAGCTACTCAGCCTGGAACAAATAGTCAGGGGTCGTCTCGTGCATGGACTAGCCGACGAAAACCAGAAGAAGCAACGTTTTGCAAAGAAAGGGCCGACTTGCCGTAACCCAAGAGGAGGCTCTGCCGCGAAAAGCATGAAGGTTGTAGACAATCTGAACAACGGGGCACAGCTGCGACCGCTGTCGCGAGAAACCAAGTTGAAATGCCAGGAAGAGGGACAACTGGGCAGACCACCCGGCAGGCTACGAGTTACGGCATTTTCTAGACATGTGGTGCCATATCCCCGCAGACTGCCGATTCAAGAACACGCAGTGCGGGACATGCCAGACAACTGGCCACATCAAACGAGCCTGCCGCGTTCGTGGCTCGAGTGGCGAACAGTAAAACCTGCGGCTGCGACAGCCACGAAATTCCAGAGTGGCATACAACGAAACCACATTCCCTCCTGATGAGTGCTACTAGACCAACCACGTCGGCGCACAACGATTGCCGGTGCCTCGAAAGCTACGATCAGACGTTTTGATCGAGGGCCATACATGCAAAATGAAGGTGGACTCTGCATCGGATTTCTCGATTTTTCGACGAGACGATATTCTAGCGCCTCCCGCAATGCGGGGAGAACCGACATTGACCGACTTCTCTTTATTAGTGGTCGATTATCAGCTGGGCTCAACGGATTTCGTCGGGCCTGCAACGTGCATGTGGAGTGCAAGGAGTTCGGTGGTCCGCTGGAGGTACTGCTAGCAAGAGGCACCCACATCAACCAGCTGGACGTTGACTGGTTCCGACAATTGGGCATGGTTATGACACGTGTTTGTCAGGTCGAGAAATTGACGGTCAACACTGTTCTGTCAGAGTTCCCTGAGGTAATTAAAGAGGGAATTTCGAAATATGTCCTCCCGCCAGTGTCCCTGCACCAAGACTTCAGCATTCAACCAGACTACCTAAAAACTCGATGAGTGCCTTTTGCAGTCCTGCCGAAGGTGGAGGCGGAGTTGGACCGCCTCTTTCAGACGGGAATGCAGGAGCCTGCGACACAGCCGCCATGGGACATCCCCATAGTTACAATGTTTAAGAGCAACAGTGACGTTAGAATATGCGGAGACTACAAGGCCAGAATTAATAAGGCTGCGGAGAAATACCTGTATTCGACTTTCGCTTTGAGTAAGTTGCTGTCTTCATTGACGTGGGAATGTTCTTTGCAAAATTGGGCCTTACAGGCCTATCAAGAACTCTCACTTGATGTAGTATTAGCTGGTGCTCTGGCAGCATGGAGGAAGCAGCGCATCTTGAATTTTACAGATGTTAATCAATGGCTTCCGCAAGAACATTACCGGAGCACTTCCTTACTTCGATTACCTTCGGATAGTTGCTACTACACTACAGCAGCTTGCCTCTCGACTTCGTGAGCTGATTAAGCGTTTTAAAGGGGTACTGACACAAAATTTCGCGGCCCAGATAGCGTCTGGCATCGATTCCCGTGAACATGTGTATATCATCTGCAAACCATGAAAATCCAATACAGCTTAGAATGTATTTTACAAGAATTTTGAAGTTTCCGTGCGCGATGGACACCCTCGCGCTACTGACCACCCTCACGTCACTATGCTGCAGTCAATACAACATGTTATGTTTACGTCATAACCTTCCTTTTTTTCCGTGTTTTCCCCAGCAGACTACTACTCGGCGGCTGCTCGTTAGTCCATGGCCGCAGCGCAAGCATTGAAAGTTTTTTGCTTGGCGACACTGCTGTACCGCTTCCTATTCGAAAGAACTTCTTGATGCGGACCGTGGGGAACTGCGTGACAGTTCTGTGTGCGCGTTGAGCGTTGAGCGTTGCACACGCTAGGTGGTTATAGTTGCACCCGGCGGCTTGTAGTTTTTGGAGCTCTCTCAAACCGCAGGTGAGATTGGCAGGTAATGAGGAGGCGGTAAAAAATTATGTGTCACGCTCTGCTGGAAACGATGTACGATGTTATGACTAACAGGCCCCCCAGCGACACACTGCAGTAAAAAAAAGAACGCAAGCCGAAAATGTTTCTGTCAGTACCCCTTTAAATGACGTAGTTTTCCGGATAAAGATAGGAAAATACGTAATCAACGTGCTTGTTGTGTTCTAGTGTGGGCGCTGCTGGTATGCTTCCCACAGACATGAAAGATATCAGTGAACAACGACGCACCTGCTCCTAAGAAGTAGCAAGAGCTGCAAACGTTCCTCAGCTTGCTGAATTTTTATCGTACTTTCTCGGTGGAGAAAACCACAGTTGCAGAGCCCGATCATAGTGTCGACCGTGAAGAAATATCAAGAATATCTACGGTCGTGAGTTGTGTGTGCCTGACAAGATGACCCCACCCATTGCACCCCTCGAATGCTCCGATGGTACGTTGTCTAAAATTTCTACTGTTACACAGTGGTCCATTTTACGGGGAAAGAGGTTGTCAATGCTGACAAGCTCAGCAGACTGCTTTCGCCTGGGTCTGTCGATGCCCCCACCTTTACTCGAGGTCTTCATGCTGGAGTGAACTACGAAGTATCCTATGCAGGCCACATACATTGCTGCTTTGACGCGGCTTGGCCCTGTGGTGTCTCTTCTACTGGGGTGGGCACAACCGGATGACCCTCAGAGCATCTGGGTGGCGAGTTTCAGGTCAATGTGCAGTGACACCATGAGAACTAAGTGTATAAAGGGTGCGGAAGTACAGTCAATGTACTCTCGAGTTCGTCACCCTGCCTTTCACCTAGCCAAGCGTGGGAGCGGAACAACAATAGCTTTCAATAACGAAAATAACAACGAGTATGACGCAACGCTGTAGCCTGATAGGCATTGCAAAAGCTCACTCGGCAACTTATGCGTTCCCTTAAAACGACTCGTAGTTTAAACCCATCTAATGGTACTCCTTCATTGAGCACTTTATATAGACGTCCGATGCAGTAATTACCTATCACTAATTAACCGTTTGTCAAGTAAATTTCTATAGAACACTATAAAATATTATTTCTAATAAAGCAGCAAGACGTGTGCAGCTTTAGAACTCTGAACTGAAGAATGATTTGTTCAAGCAGTAAAGCTACAAGACATTTCAACGACAAAACCAAATAGCTGAAAACATTTTGCTCGCTGGTTACTAGCACCAACTATTGTATGTAGCCCTCTAATATACTTATATGGAGGTTTGTAGTTCACACGTTAAGGGCGTGTCTTCAACAAAATTTCTCTTTTTATGAACTTTTTATCACTGGAATATCTGAGCCTTGTACGCCTCTACGGACACCTCACGACGGTGTGGAGTCTAACATACATTAGCAAGCGAAGTCCTTATCATCTAGATAACTAGGTTAATGAAGAAAGTATATATGACTTCTTACCGGAAAATAATAGTGCATACCTTCCCTTGAGCCGACCTCCTGCTGAAGCGCAAGAAACTTTACAGGCATTTTCGAAAAGGCGTATAATGGCAGAACCTTATCATCACTAGCCATTTCGTCGTAGCTGATCTAAAAAGCTAGGTAGACTAGCTTCAATTATTGCGCGTCAATCTATCTAACCAAGCTTCCTGGCTGGTGGAAGAACGGCTGAGGATGTTCTGGAAACGGTTGATGGTTTCTCCTGGTCAATAGAGTCATTCTTCTTCTATGATTTGCATGAACCATTCATGGCTTCTGACAACATCGCGTGACAGGCACATAATTTTTCTTACTTTCTTTTGCAAACTCCATGCTTGTTGAATCAGGTTGGGAGCGCAAGAATCCTGCTACACTCAGTGCACGATCTTCTACAGCAGGCACACGTTTATCTCAACCGGTGCTGAGTAAGCGTTCTCGAAAGCGTGCAATTGTTTTATTGTGAGAACGTGCGTAATACTAATGACCGCAGCAACTATTCGTGGCGGATTAACTAACGTGAGATTTTAAATAAGTCGAAACGACAAACATTGCTTCGCTTAGAGGTGCAAAATGTGGTTTGGTAATTTCAAATGCAGAATTCTAGGTTTTGAGATTACGTACATGAGGCGCAACGTAATGTATAAACCTGCGGATTTAGTGCATGGGTGGTGTGCCGTGCGCCAAGCACTCCAAAGACAAAGTACGGAGTCTTTCAGTGTAGAGGTGTGCGAATAGTCAAATTTAGAACCGAATCAAACACCAATCGACTAGCGATCATACCGAATCGAATAGGAATACCTATCCGATATTATTCGAATAGTTTTAGAATACCAAGCGAACCATTTTCAAGACAACCCTAGAATTCTACATCTTTTTATTTCAAACAAATATTCACAGAATTTAAGAAGGTAACAGTTGCACTGCATTTAACCGACAAAAGATACCACAATTATGTTAATTAATGTATGCTCGTATGGAGTATTTAAATGTGCCTACGAGGTATTTTTAAACTGTAGGGTGACTAAAGGGGTTACGACTACAGCAGTATTCGAGGTGGTAATTTGTCGCGATCTTTTAAATAGCACAATGACCTAAAATTTGAACATCAATCTCAAAAACGTGATAGTGGATTGGGGACATATGCGCTTCAGTGACACTTCAGTTAACATTAAAAATTACTTCATCCGGCCATGGGCAACACTTCGATAGTTCCGTACAAGCTTGAAGTGCATGCACCTTGGCAAATAAATAATTAAAAAAGAAATATGATCCTTCACACTTACAATGCGTTGTTCCATTTGGGGTTTTCCCTTCGGAGCTGATTAATAGAAAAATATTCAAAAAGTATTCGGTAATTCAAATTTGAGGAATTCAATTCGTGCACCGAATCGATTAGAATGCAATTCAATTCGTTATTCGAAATGTTCATGCTTTAGCCACTTTGAACGAAACAATCAGGACGAAGGAAAGTGCAGACACGGACAAGCGTAATCTAAGAACGGGTTTATTTTTTTAAAATACATCTACTCAGTACCCAAGATGATCTGCGCGATCTCGTCAAAGAACACATCACTCGCGCATATTTATATATTTATAGCAAGCACGTGCGATTACAATGCCTAGGATCAGCGCATCCACAACAACAAAATACATCAAATGCACATTTAGCAAACAACTTAGAAGAATAAAAACGTCATTCATGATGACAGGAGCCAAATCTCTTTATCTAACAAAGCAATGAAAGGATGGTTGATGCACTTTTCTTTTAATTTTTCAATCAAAGGGGCTTCCAAGATTTCTCTCGCTCTTTTATTTCGGTGTTTGAACAAAATGGTAGCGCTGCTAGGCTGAGGAGTGCACCCATCTTCATGACAATGCATGGCCAAATGCGTGCGAGGGCGACCTTTCAGGCAGGACAAGTGTTCCCTTAGTCTCGTGTTGCAGCATCTCTCAGTCTACCCCACGTACGTATGGCAACACGTCGTTTTTCACACAATCTACGAACCGTTTCTTACGCGGATGCTTGATGTTACATTCTATTTTGCTCCTTCCTCGCTTTCGAACATTGTTATTGCCTTGGAACGGACACCTGCTATTTTGTTTTCCCCTGCAACAACCACTTGTACTCCCTAATTTCCCGCTACCTTTTAGGGGCGAAGCTCTATAGGGCCTAGCCTTGTCTTCCATTGGGGTCATGGTATAGAACGGTTGCTATAGTCGAAACATATGTGACACACAAAAAAAAGGTTTCACAATAGAATAATGTCAATCAACATTTTGACGGAACAATACAAAACTCGTAGAAGCACAAACTCTTTATCCTAGTCCAGGGACTTCAGCGTAGACATTATGGACCTCAGGACCTAGCTTTGTCGTCCACTCTCATTTTGCGCTGTCACGATATTTAGAACACTGTTGCTACAGTCGAAAGAAATGTGTGTATGAGAATAAAAAGAAAAGGTTTACAATAGACGAACATCAGTCATAATTGTGACAGAACAACATAAAACACATATAAGCACGAACCCTTATGCTAGCCGGTGACTTTAGCGTACACATTATAGACAGCGACTAGAATATTATTAAAGAGGCAAACAAATAATTTTACATTTTTATAAACACTTTATGTCACTTAATTTATACTTATGGGGACGGCGCGGGTAACCTATGGTTTGTAACCTTTGCGATACCCACAGCTTCGCCCACTCGTCATGATTCACTTCGACGAGATCCGTACATTTTTCAAGTCTGTGTGATTAGCCGTGCAAACACGGTCTCACTGCAACCTTAAAACTCATTTTGTCTCTGATTTACAGTACATAGTTCTTTTTCCTATTTTACTTTTCTCATTAGCTTAGCGCATGAGGCCTGCATTACGGTGACCGGGTAACGGGCTTTTAACAAACGATCAACTTGCTCAAGAAACGCAGTGTTGACGGTATGAAAGCATTACTTTTGCATCGCTGAACGGAGGCATTGTAATCACATGCTATTGTTATGTGCGCGAGTCGTTTTCTTTGACGAGATCGTGTAGATGATGTTGGGTACATCAACAGATTTTTTTTTTCAAAAATAAACCAGTTCTTAGATTGCGCTTCCCCTTGTGTATATTTCCTTCGTCCTTGTGTGTTTCGCGCATTGTGGCTAAGAGATGAATTCGTTCGAACAAGGCCGCCTAGCACTTTTGCGAAATTTTCAAATATTCGCACACCCTTTATTCCAAGAAAAGGGGTGCGTATTGCACCACTTATATTATAGGCGACTTCGCAGACTTACAGCGTAAATATAACATATTACAGACTACGTTTTTGATAGAGGCAGGACGAATAAATGAACCAGGGTTGCCACTGTAAAATGTTCCCCGCCTCCGAAACATGGCTATGGTAGCACACTAGAATATGTCCAACGACGTCTCCATGTTCAGAGGCATTGGGATCAGCATTGGCGTCACATTCACTTTTGGGCAATGTACGATCCGAATCTTCTTGATTATTTAATGCAAATCAGCGCAACCGACATTAGGGCGCAGCAGAGAGGACACAGCGCTGAATTTGTATTCGTAATAATGTTGTACCAACAAGCCAAATCCTAGTCTCCTATCATCTGCTACCTAAATGTTGAAGCCGGTATTCCACAAGCAGATTAACTATGTAGCAGCCAACATGTTGCATAAGAGTGTAGCTGACTGGGCTAGTTGGTTATGCATACTTAAATTAACAGCGCAAAGAACGGACGCCGCACAAAGGAAACACACAGGACAAGCGCTGACTTCCAACTGAAAATTTTATTCATACGAGAGCATCTTATAAATGCAAGTGACAACAGTTAAGGAACAAAGAAGGGGGGGGGGGGGGGACTAAAAAACTAAAAACTATAAAAAAACAAAAAACGTAATGAAAAGATGTAACCGTCACAGCAGCCGGCTGCGCACACCCCCGCATTCTAAATAACTCAGCTCTCTGCCAGATAGAGCAATCGATGGCTTGCTTACGCATCCGCCATTTTCTCGCGTAATTTGGGCGGCCTCACTGATTACGCGCGCTTGCTCATCCTTATTCTTATCTACCACAGTGGTCCCTTTAAACTGTGGATTGCATCCGCACGTGCTCACGTGCAATGCTAGGAAGCCGTCCTTGCCATTTCGAACGTTGTTGGCGTGCTCTCGTAAGCGCTCGTTCAGGCATCTGCCCGTTTGGCCCACGTAGCACGCCCCGCAAGACAAGGGTATCCTGTAGACAACTCCTTGCACACAGTCAACGAACTGAGTTCTGTGTTTTACTGCACAATGTTTTTGTCGGCTCTTCACGGGACAGGTCCTGTTCGCCAACTGGGACAACTTGTCAGGAGCGCTGAAAACAACTTGCACGTTGCTACGTTGCCCTATTTTCTTTAGGCGATGGGACACAGAGTGCATATAAATATTTCATTCGCAAGTGACGCAGGTTTTAGAAGTTTTTCGCGAGTGCCTCTGCCCGCTCGTGGTGACTCACGAGTTGCCGGAAAAGGACAGCATCCGCTTTCTAGATTTGGAGATTTCATTCTCGGATGACCACACGTGCTGGCGGTACGCGCCCCGCTCACAGAAGCCCATCCTTCCGTTCTCGTCGGCTCACAGTAAATCAGTCAAGCGAGCTATTGTAGAGTCTTGTTTTTCTAACGCGTTAGAAAGGTCTTGCCAACACGTCGCAGAAGCCAGTCTCATGGCACAGTCGGAACGCCTAGAAGGAGCAGGGTACCCACGTCCTCTGCTCATTTCTGTAGCCGAGTCAATGCACAGAAAAAGGAAACGTAGGGGCACTGACGGCGACACAGAACAAACAACTGTCAAAAAGCGGGATAGAGTGGCAGTCATACCATATATGCACTCTGTGTCCCATCGCCTAAAGAAAATAGGGCAACGTAGCAACGTGCAAGTTGTTTTCAGCGCTCCTGACAAGTTGTCCCAGTTGGCGAACAGGACCTGTCCCGTGAAGAGCCGACAAAAACATTGTGCAGTAAAACACAGAACTCAGTTCGTTGACTGTGTGCAAGGAGTTGTCTACAGGATACCCTTGTCTTGCGGGGCGTGCTACGTGGGCCAGACGGGCCTGAACGAGCGCTTACGAGAGCACGCCAACAACGTTCGAAATGGCAAGGACGGCTTCCTAACATTGCACGTGAGCACGTGCGGATGCAATCCACAGTTTAAAGGGACCACTGTGGTAGATAAGAATAAGGATGAGCAAGCGCGCATAATCAGTGAGGCCGCCCAAATTACGCGAGAAAATGGCGGATGCGTAAGCAAGCCATCGATTGCTCTATCTGGCAGAGAGCTGAGCTATTTAGAATGCGGGGGGTGTGCGCAGCCGGCTGCTGTGACGGTTACATCTTTTCATTACGTTTTTTGTTTTTTTTATAGTTTTTAGTTTTTTAGTTCCCCCCCCCCCCCTTCTTTGTTCCTTAACTGTTGTCACTTGCATTTATAAGATGCTCTCGTATGAATAAAATTTTCAGTTGGAAGTCAGCGCTTGTCCTGTGTGTTTCCTTTGTGCGGCGTCCGTTCTTTGCGCTGTTAATTTAAACATGTTGCAATCATAGAACCTCTGCTGGCTTGCATTATTGCCCTTACCTATTCGATAATCGGGAAAGTCACCTTAAATGTAAATGAATACATTTTTCTCCGTTACC
>JALIZH010006011.1:0-18112 GCA_030522465.1 Rhipicephalus appendiculatus | reverse complement strand
CTTCGGCTTCCTGCCGAGTTCCTTTTCACTGCAGAACTTTGTCGAAAAATAAATTGTCCTGTCACATGTCCCCTCGATGGGTTCATCTCTGTTGAATATGGTTATTGTAATCACCTCTTTCTTCCACGTATTGCTCAATATTCTGCTGTTACCTTGTTCTGGTTATCCAGCTGTTTATATTTATCATTTAAATATTACTAAACTCGCTTCTATTTTCTGTTTAGGTTTGATGTGAACAATCTGAAGAGGAACACCCCCTGCGTCTTAAGTCGTTTTACGCGCGTTAGGGCGCTGACGACTCAAGTTTTTGCTATCATTTCCATTGCCTTTTTTTTTTTTGCGTGTGGATTTTTTCGTCACTTGCATGTTTTTTACGACGCTTTTTCAGAGGAGACCAATGCCACACGCTCTTTTTTCCTCTTTCTATGTAACCGTCCAGTTACATGGGTAAACGTTGCCTTGAACAGGTTGCTCCGGAATGTCTCGCAGCATTCTCGATTGTTTTAGAGTCATCTGATGCGTTTGCGTCCACAACGCGAGTAGCACAGTTTATTATGGAACCGGCGCGGCCACTAGCTTTTACGCCGGAGTCTTCGGTGCCACACCTATGAATACCAACCCGCCTCGCCGCAGAATACATCATCGATGGCCAAAGACTGGGAACGCCGCTATGAATGCAGTAAAACCTCGGTGATACGAATCTCGCGGGATCACCAAAAATATTCGTATCATCCGAAAGTCGTATCAAGAGAAAACATGGAAAATTTTTTATGCGACAAAGAAAAGATGGTGCACGTTTCTGTTTATTCTTTCTCAGGGCCGTAGCAATGTCATGAACAACTTGAACGAATATTAGCCCTACAAAAAAGAGGACGAAAATAGAAATGCGTTGTAGTCAGCGCTGTAGTCTGTCTTTTCTGTTCTCGTCCTCGTTTTTGTCGGGCTAACATTCGTTCAAGATGGAAGCACACCAACTAGCCCAATTGACAGTTCTGATAGATAGTCATGAACAACTCTGAATTATTGCCAATAAAGATTTTAGATGTCGACGATCGTATGTAATCGTAAATATGTGACGCGTGCGCGCGTGTGTAATTAGAGATGCAGATGTGTTGTGACCTGTGACCGCTAGTAGTCCCTTCCATGTCGTAACACTACGGCAAAAGTGACCAAAGGAGAGCTTTGCACTCGATTGGTCAAGGCCAGAAAATTTTAGAACCGTAAGCATTTGTCGTTATTTTCTTACCACGGTTATGTTTGGGATGTTTTAGATGTGAAACATCTTATGGCGAAGCTTAATCCGGTGGTGGTGGTGGTGGTGGTGGCGGTGGTGGTGTGCCGCGTGGCCACCCTTACTGCGCATGCGCAACCACTTTAAAAAATAAAAAACCTCCTCTCCCCCCTCTCTCTCCTCTAGGCATCCCTCCCCGCGGCAACTACACCCCTCACTGCGCATGCGCCTGCCCTCCCTCTCTCCTCTAGGCATCCCTGCCCGCGGCGTCCACATTCCCACTGAGCATGCGCGTCCCCCCCTCTCTCTCCTCTTCTACGCTCCCCCCTCTCTCCTCTAGGCATCCCGGCCCGCGGCGTCCACACTCCCACTGCACATGCGCGTCCCCCCTCTCTCTCTCCTCTCCTACGCTCCCCCTCTCTCGCCTCGCGACGCCGACGCAGGCAGCGTCTGCTAGCGAGTTTCTTGGTTGAAAAAACCGACTGCTGGCGCTGCACAACCGTTCCCTGGCCACCCCATATATATGGCACTGAATGTTGACCTGCAAGGTGGTGCCGGTGGGAGATTTCTCCTGTGCGTAGTTGAACAATAAAAAATTCGCAGCGTGCGCGTTAACTAAAAGCGGACTGCGCGTCTCTGTGTCCAGTTGGAGTCTTCTATCTCTCATTGCCCATTAGCAGCGATTGGCATGTTCCAGTAAAAAACCGCTCCATCACTGCGCGATTTGCGCCTCCCCAGTTTTCTCTCCTGCGCAACGCTGCGATAAGCGCCAGCGTCAACGTCGCCGCCAGTGTAAGCGTTAGTGCCCGCTGCTTCGCATCTACACAGGGTTCCCTTTAGCGGGAGATGGTGTAATTTTTTAGGGAGAACTGTGCTCGCGCAATCGGGAGGTTTGCTTGAAAATTGAGAGTTTCCTGTGCAAATCGATGTGTTGACAGGGGGCAAGTGCATACCTATGCTTGCTTTCCCGAGCCCACGCGTGATTGTCTTGTGTTCTGCGACAGCGCGGGCAGTGCCTGTTCGTAGATCTACTACACTCCATTACAATGCAAGCTAATGGGCCTTGGCCGGAACCACAGAAAAATTAATATCACCCCGAAATTCGTACGAGGCACGATCGTTTCACCGAGGTTCCACTGTATACGGCGAAGTTCGCCCAATAGTAGTTTTATTCTGTACCAGCTCGCGCCCCGCGTTCATGACCGTCACCACTACGTGACATCTGGTGGATTTCCTGCATTGTTCAAACTGCGGACACCCACTAAAGTCATGAACCAAGCCCAAAGCCGTGAACAAGAAGACCCCAATGACATCGCAGACCAGCAAGGGCTACCGCCACAGTTGGAGGTCCTTCCTGGCAACACTCGGCCAGTCAAGCTCTTGACGTCGATAGCAGTGACCATCGCCGCTCCACTGCCCCCCAACACCAGTCCTGATTTAGCGACTAAGGGAGCCAACAATACTCCACGGATCCCCTGTCATGGCCAGAAAGCTGGTTAATAGCAAACCAAAGGATCGCCACATTCAACACATGCAACTGCAATGCAAAGTTGCAGTATGTCTATTATCACTTGAGTACTGTCGAAAGACTTTCTTCGAGAACCGAGAGGCCACCCTGACTACCTGGAACATATCTCGCACCGCATTTTTTGAACACCCTCAAAAGCGTCGTTCGTATTGAAATAGCCGAAACCATGTAAGAGATCCATGTACGGCTCCCAAACGAGAAAAACGAAGAAATGTACACCGAGAAAATGACCCGCTAGTGCCAACATTGTGCCCCCCCCTCGCCCTGACGAAAAAATGATTGGCTTCCCGGTGGGGAGAGTGAAGCAAGGGTTCTTTGCCGGACTTGTACGCAAGCCACCCAAGACTGTCATGGAATTCATTTCGGAGGTCACATCGACCGAATAGACACTGGAAGTGCTTGCAAGTCAGTACAACCACCGAATGCCCAAGGCGAAATACGCGGAGTTCCAGCGCTGGGAACTGACGACCTCCATAAGACCATCAGAGCGGTCATGCGTGAAGAACTGCGCAAGTTGTTTTGGAATCGGTGCACCATTTGGACTGAATCGTCGACATCGTTCGTGACAAAATCGAGCACGCACTTGGATATGCTGATCCGCCCGAGCCGGTAGCCATGAGCTATGCTGATTTTCAGATAGTTGAGATGCATGTTCTGGAGCCTTTTAGATAACTGTAATGGTATGGCCCTTTTCAAGTTGTAATGGAAATCATGCGGTCTTAAAAATTAAATTGATAACATGGGATAGAAGGACGGCCATATGGTAAGCAATGCATAGGCGTGCGCAGGGTTCCCCTGCAGGGCGGGGGAGCTGACTTTGTACTCCCTCTCACCCACCCTCCCTATTATGTCAATGTATGGGGCTGGCTTTGCACCCCCCTCTCACCCTCCGTGCGCATGCCTATAAGTAATTGGCTTAATGTTGGACGAGTGAATTTTGTTCAGTACAGCACTAGCGTCTCTAACATTACTAATAATGCTAATTATTTCATTACGATCCGTTGGACTAAGGTAAATGATTGTGAAAAGCGGACTCGAGATTGACATATGCTTAGGGATGGACAAGAAGCTTGACTGCAAAAAAAAAATTGGTTGAATTCATTCGCACTGTAGATTCACTCATCTAAGTCCTGGTGTGTAGATTGATGTTCTCTAATAACTAGTTGAGACACGTCCTTGTTTGCCATTGTTCTTTAGAGTTGTTGCCAGCGCGCGTTATTTTTTTCTTCATAAATTTTTTTTGCTGTTTTAACAGTCTCGTAAAGAGTATTTGAATAGAGTTTGTAACGAGATTTTAATGTCGTAATATCAGGACGAGGTTTGACTTGATAAAAAGGTTTTCTGTCTTGCGGAAGCATGAAAAGTGACTGTTTGTGATCCTAGGTGTAATATAATATATTCCTACGCATTTCTGAACAAAAATATTACAAACAATACTGAGGCATTCGTTCCAATTATGGTCATGACATATTGTTTCGTAAATATATCTAAACGCGCCAATAGTAAGGGTACCATGTTCCGACTTTAGCAAGGAAAAGGTCGAGTGTATGTAAATGTGGGAGGCACACTGCCAAAGATGCTCCATCCAGCCATGAAACAGAAGTTTGCTTAACATACAGCAGATGGAGCCGCCAGTCCACATCTCTCCGACACATGTCTGGAACAACGTGCAACTGAAATGTGCCGTAGGCAGCACATGTGTGCACTGTTTACACCCTTGGCAGAGAGATGGCGTCACGATGGCTGAAGTTCAAATGACCTTCTCGAGCAATCGTTTTCACTTTCGAAATATGCCACCACAAAAGGTGAACAAAGATGAGAACACCTGGGGACTGTGGAAGGTTTTGCGACAAGATGCGCGTACACAATTTTAAATGCAAAGCATTTCTTGGTGACCCGCAGTTACTGTGAACGTTTCTATCTGCATATTTATCCATCTTTCTAGCTGCCTATGTATGGGTGCTCTCCAGAGATCACCTCCATAACCCAGGGTAGAGGGTAGATCAAAATTAGTTTGGGAGGGGTAAAATGGCTTGACGAATACGACTGTCTGGTCATGACGTGAATAACATGAAAATGCAGTCGCATACGTCGTCAAACACTTTCCTCCAGAGACGTGTGGCTTATACCGATATACCCCTGTGGCAGTATGCGCCACAAGTGATTGACAGCTTTTATCTACCCAAGTACGGCGAGAACAGGCATTGGTAATTTAAATGTGAGAGTGTTAAGAAAAACTGACATCGGCAATGTTTACCGCACGAATTCATAGAATCAATATCAGGGCCCCAGCCGGAATCCAGCAAGAATTCTGCGTGGCAATCAACATGTTCTACTACAGAGCCACACCAGGTCTTGAAACTGCTTTGGAAAAACACCCAATGCAGGCGTAACGTTAGTTAAGGTGTGAATTATGGTTGTAGTGCTGACTATCTAATTTTAAAAACATTATTAATCCACTGCTACGACGCAGGCGTCACGCCGGGTTAACGCCAATTGTACACTTAAGCTCCATCCACTTCAGTGAAGGAAAGAAGTGCAAGTATAAGGGGCTCCTTTGCTTTATTAAACACAAGAATAATGAGAACTAACAGACAATGATTCCAAAAAGAAAGTATAGGGGATGTTAGTAGAAGTGATTGTAAATGTGAAGAAAGAAACGTGGACGAAAAAGATAACTTGCCACTGCCAGGGACCGAACCTGCTACTACCTTCGAGTAACACGTCCGATGCTCTACCACTGAACCGTCAGCGCACCATGAGCGTGGCGTGCAAATGATGTTGCACATGACATACACGTCATGATTTCCATATTACCACTTGTCATTCATGTTGGTCATGCAGGAATGTCTCGTCATACCCAATTCTTGGATATATCAAGTTAAGGAAAGGACCACAGGAGCACTACGGTCATGGCGTGTAAACCATACCGTTCATGACAAATTATTCAAGATTTTCATGATATGACCAGTCATTCATGTTTCTCATACAGTCATGTTACGTCATACCAATTTTGGTATAGATACCATGAACTATACGGTCTGGAGAGCAAAATGTCTTAGGCGGCTACTTTGATAGCCAGATGCATTCAATGTCACCAAAATTCGCTAAGAAATGCTTCGAATTTAAAAATTACACCACATTACTTCGCATAACGTCGATTCCCGTGGTGCGCAGGATCTGCCGAATTTGTTAAGTAATACATGTGGGCTACACCAGCATGGGCTCTGAAACGAATGTCGTCTTAATTTTGAGTGCCGGGACGTGACTTGACAAGGCCATGAAACATCGCATGTACCCACCCAACCGTTTTCATGCTTACACGTCCAGCATAACCCACTTGGCTTAGTTGTTGAACGTACTAAACTGTTCATTATGGCACCACCGCAGCCCATTCGCAAAATAGTCGATAACATGGGACTCATTAAGTGTTGCATTACCACAAAGTTGGATTATTCCGTCTTTCTTACTAGTCGAAATGGCTGATGGTAATTTTCGAAACTAATTGTATCCACAGAAATATGAGCACCTTGTAAACTTGCAATACGGGCTCGACATTGCAAAAGTTATGAGACATAACACGACGTTCCGCAAGGGTATTGTGCACTAAAAAAGCCTGCTTAATTCCGCCTGATTGGAACTTAGCAGCGACACAATACAATTTGGTAATTTAATATTACAGGATTTTACAGCAGAACTGTTAAGGTCTGCTAAATATCGTAGATACAAGCGCAACTACAGTGAGAAGGAACAGAGACAAGAAAGAGAGATGCCTTTCCTGTCTCCCTTGATTCTTCCCACTGTTGTTGCATTGTGCCGACGATATTCAGCACAAACCAACTGACCCAAATCAAGCTCTTGTTTTATACGAGCAGTGACATAAAATTTCATGTGCGAGGTGACCGCGCGAGGTGACCGCGCGGTCACATAGCAACAACATAAACAAAAAAAATTCAGCCAATTTCGTACTAGCGGCGCCAACCATGAGAGAAATGCAGCGCTAGGCAGCCTCCTGTGTATCTCTTCGGTTTCTCTTTCTTTCCTCCTTTGTTCCTTTTTTTTTTTGCAGTTCTGTGTCTTTTTTTCTCTCTTATTTGTATTTATTTCAAATTTTCTACTTATTTTTTTCTCTTTCTTACTCTGTCTATTTCTCGCTTGCTTCCTCTTCTGTAATCATTCTGTAATACTGTAAATCAGTCTCAACGCTCGACTCCTGATGTGGCTTGGTGCGATCACTGTACTAAAGAGACTCGAGTTCCTTATGCATTTGCCTAAGTTGACTCGAAGGCGAAAGCCATCTTTTCTTGAGTCGATGTATTGTTCCTTCGCCGCCCCCCTCCGAATGCTTTCTGGATGTAACGTGGTTTTGCATTGAAGCTTTCTTCACATCACCTGGTTTTGCATCGCCTCCGAGATCGGCCCACCAATCACGGAGGCAATGCAAAAGCGACGATGTCATGTGATGACGTAATCATGTGACATGGCGTTATGACGTCACAAATTTTGTCGGTCTGGGATGTCATAATGACGTGATCATGTGATGAATTTTCGCATCACTCGTGTTGACGCCGACGGTCAATTTTCGCAATTTATGTGGAATCTAAGGCTCCCCACCTTAAAATATTCAATCTTGTTACAGCACGGTATCACAATAATCAGCCACAGGGGCCAAAAGAATGGTGAGAAAGAGCTCTCTTTCTCCTCTTCCTGGACACATTCGCCGATTTTTCGTAATGTTTACGAAGCTGTACTATCGGTGTCAAGTGAAACGCAAACACTGCAGCGGATCGCGTTGCCCAAGCATTAGAAATATAGTGCGCGCCATCATGCCATTGCCATTGGCAGGCTCGCACAGTCGAGTAGGGCAGCACTGCGCGATCGAAAACATGAGTGCGGCTCATGAACGTACCTATCTCTAATCATAAGAGTCGAACTGCACCACGCGCACCACTGCTGGCGTTTCATTCCGAGCGATCTTATTTGCATCCAGCTCGCCCAATCTATGCTAGTGGCCCGCAGTAACCCGCTGGTCCATGAAGTTATCGGTTTCATTTTGTGTCGGCTGTCGTGTCTGCACAAGTCCACATGACTACAATTGAGAGTGGAGCGTGAATTTTCCGTTCATCTGAAGTCTGTTTACACAACGCTGATTTTTGCGAATAAGCCGCAAAATTGATCGCGCTGCGATTTTAAAGCAGCGGAGACTCTTTTTAACTCACTTGGTGGGGGCGTTTGCGCTTTCACGTAAGCTATTTCAACGCCATCCAACCCAGTGAGCGACGCTACGAACTCGGGGGCATGAACTTGACCGCGATGGCTGTCGGTATACAGATGATATGCTAAATGTTAACGTTTCTTAAACTCATGTAATATTAGCAGTCATCTCAAGAACTATATAAGAAGAAAATGCAGCTAGTAGTCGAGGAACGCCGTGCGACGCGAGCGAACTCTAACGAAAATGCTGCTGTTTTAGCCAGAGCGTAGCAGACGACAAAAGCCGAATCCCCGCCCTTGCGTCACAGAAGCGCCGTTCGCAGCGCCGCCATCGGTCGCACACGAGGTGAATACTCTGCAAGACTATTGTATGATTCACCCTTTGCCCTGCTCATTTTGCTCATCCTCACCCTCACATCACTCCTCCTCACCACGACTTCCCTTTTCCGCCCCTTGATACACTAAAATACTCAAGGCAATGCTATGCTACATCCTCTCTCCTACTCATTTCCCTACTCCTCACCATTAGCCTACTTCCATGTAACTCTTCCTTGCTCTAGAATACTATACATGGCTATAGTATGTTTCCTTTCCCTCTCTTCCTGTTTCTATCTATTTGTCTCTCTTTCCATCTCATTTGCTTTCTCTTTCTGTCGTACTCTCTGTTCTGGTGTCTCCAATTTGTGTATGTCTCCCTTTTTTTCTGTCTATTTACCTTTTCTTTTCCTACTCAGTCTCTCGCCCATACGATTTATTGACCCCCACACCGCAGAAATTTCAGCAAGTGTTCTAGGAGCGAAGCCGAAGATGAAGAAGAGGGAGAACGGAGCGGGTGCCGGCAGAGTTATTGTGTTCATCATGATGATAGTTTTTTCTTCGCACCTAATAGTCTTTCTCTGAGCATAAACAGTGGTGCTAATGAAATGTATAAGAAAGAATTGGCGCCACACTGAGATTAGTAGTGATGACTGCTTCCAGAAGGTAACAGTGTCCCCCAACGAAAAGCCCTCTTAGAAAGAGAAGGTGCGATAGGCATAAGCCGCGTTTGTGGGTCCTCGTACATGTGCGCCGATAGCACAGTAGGTAGGTAGAGCGGCCGTCGCCTATTCTCGCAGAAGGAGAGGTCGTGGGTTCGACCACCAGGTTTAAAAAAAACCAAGGAAACTTTTTCATGTCTTTTTTTTTTGTCATACATTCGCTTGAATTTCGCCGACGTCACTCCCTTTACAGAAATGTCAGTGAAGTCTTGGTGATTTTCGTAACACTGAAATTTAATGTTACGAAAATCACCAAGACTTCACTGACATTTCTGAGATCATACCATTATTTTCGAGCAGTGGCTTCAAGTTACCCCTCCGAGTGAGCCATCAAGCCAGTGTAGCGCATCATAGACGCGGCATCAACGATGCAGAGTACTAGTCCTAATATAACCAAGCCAAACGGCACCAGCTCCATTAAGACAAGCAAAGCCAGCCGCAGTGCACGTACCAGCCCTGCATGCGCACGAACACCGACCGAGGGGCCAGCACGTGACAGAGGAAGTAAGCGAGGTTAGAGGTCAGTGTCTAGTGATATCGACAGACTCCGCGTTCGCTGTTTTGTCTTCGTTCACTGTATTGTTTACACCGACGACGGAAACGATGTATCTTTAAGCGGGGACCTGGGAACACAATACATCATTAAGCGGGGGCCTGGGAAGCAACTTGAATGTTCATTGCCGCAGTTGCATTAAATGCGAATCTCGTAAGGCGATGTTTGGTCGCACGAGCATTTTAGGCAGGGGAAAGACTATATATTGTTTGGGGGGTTACGAGGTGAGTTGGCAGAAGCGGTATCTCAGAACAAGGGGAGTTCTAGCCAAAAGAAGTTCTTCTGAGCAGCCAAAAAGCGCAGCGTGCGTGGTCAGAAAGGGAGATTTCAAGGATGAGGTCATGAGGGCAATTTTCTAGTAGAGCGAGCAGAACGGAAGTGTGATGCTCAAATTGTGATTCGCGCCGTGCACATTCCAAGCACAGCAGGAGTACTCCCATCGGCTGTACGGACGGTACGTGCACTCGTGTCACAACTTTTTGGAGACGGCGGCGGGGGTCTGAGCTCATCACATATATTTCTGCACCGGTATCAATAAAAGCAGTTACAGTTAGCCATCAACAAGAATTCCAAGAAGGTTGCACCACTAGTCAGGAGTAATCAGAGGATTGGCAGTCCGAGTCGTGTATGCAGCGTCACTTCCGGAGGCTGCACCGGCTAGTTTTCCGAGTGATGGCCAAAGGGCGACCCAGAGCGGTGAGGTTGGGGCGAGCGGGACTGACGGCGCTGGGGCGACAGCGAGGGGCTGGTGCTGTGTTCTGGAAAAGGCTCCGCACTCGTCTGAGCTCCGAAGGGCGCACGTTTGGAGTGGGATTTCCAATGGTAGAAGCTTGGATAAGGTGATGAGGTCCAACGGCTGCGGAAATGACGGGTTATGTGTCCTATCCGATGGCACGTGAAACATATGGGTTGATCATCAGGTGTACGCCAGTCGGCTGGGTCTCGTCGTGGCTCGAAGCTGAGGTTTGGAGTCTAGCAGCCGCAACAACTGGAGTAGCCAAGTCAGTAGTAGCGTGGGCATTTTGAAAAGTTGGCGAAATGCCCCTATTCGCGATCTCTTCGCGAACCACTACCTGTATTAATGAAACAGCAACGAGGCTGTTTCCTGGAGCACTGTCATTAGACATCATGGATGTCATAGCCTCGAGTTCCCGACGAACTATCCCGGTGACGTTTTCCGGAGCTGCTGGTTGATGTAGCGTGGCCAAATCTTCCCAGACCCCAAAGTCCAGCAGGACATCATCCTTCAAGCCCTAACTGCTGCCCTGTCTCAAGGGATTCAGGCCGACGGCCAGGGGCGACGGGCAATGCCTCATGGCGTTGACTGACTTTTATTTTAGGGGCGAAGCTCCTCTTAGTCTAACCTTGTCCTGCGTCAGGCGTAACCGGCAGTATCTCGTGATAATGATGACGATGACGCTGATTATGAAGAATAAGCGCGTTCCAGACCACCTCTAGTTCCCATCGTGTGCACCCAGGAAGCAGAGCGTCCCGCAGGCGGTGTGGCCATCTATGTCAAGCAGAACACTGTAGTACAATAAGGCCGTCCACCACCCACTACAGTCACTATAGTCATGGCGTAGAGCATAGAGGGGCAGCTTAGCAATGGCTAGGCAGGTGGTGTCTATCGCCCAGGTTGGCTCCATTCCTTGATCTTGCTTGGATGTGCTTGCGGGGGCTTAGTCCATCCCTCCTTCCCGCGTCCTACACCCCTCCAGAGCATGCGCGTCCCCTCCACCTCTCTCTCCTCTCCAACGCTCCCCCCCCCTTTCTCTCCTCTAGCAATCCTCTACTGTACGGAGCGGCGCCCGCGTCCTACACCCCCTCCGGAGCATGCGTGTCCCCTCCCCTCTCTCTCCTCTCCAACGCTCACCCCCTTTCTATCGTCTAGGAATCCTCTACTGTACGGAGCGGCGCGCGCGTCCCCTCTCTCTCCTCTCCTACGCTCACCCCCTTTCACTCCTCTAGGAATCCTCTACTCTACGGAGCGGCGTCCGCGTTCCACCTCCCCACAGCGGATGTGCGTCCTCTTCTCCTCTCTCTCCTCTACGCTCACCCCCTCTCTCCCCTCTAGGAATCCTCTACGGAGCCATATAAGAACCCCTATCCCTCCACTTCACTGACCATAAAGCCGTTATAATGAAGGGGGGACCGGAAGCCACGTCTAGCTACCATTTACGAATAAATGAAATTTCTTGTATATATACACACACTGTTTGTCACGTCTTTGATGATGTACTGGACGAAAATTCACGGAAGATTCAGTTTACCGATGAACCTCCAGAGCTTCGCCCACTCATCATCATTCACTCCGTGGATATGCTGTGATTCTTTTAATAAAGTTTTCTCGCTCTCTCTCTCGCAGGAGGACGTAGCCGCCATGTGGTCAAACCGGCGAATGATGCGCCTACTTTTTTGCCAGTTCGAAGCGACGACAATCTGCTATGACCGACTCCACAGTCGGGCAGTCCTTTCATAGCAGGGAAATCAAATTGTGGTGGTTTGGGCGTGTGGTATGACATGATCAAAAAATTCTTAATTTGTGCGCTCAGAATTTATTGATAGGAAATCAAAGGCGTCATCGGCAGTTCCTTTTAGTATGTGTCTGACTTTGTCCTCCTCAGGCATGTCCTTGTCTACCTTGCGGCGCAAAGGCAACACATCTTGGAGGTACGCGATGTACGGCTCTGTGGATGTCTGGGCACAGGTTGCGAGCTTTTTCTTTGCGGCCACTTGTCATCCATTGGGTTTCCCAAATAAATCGCACAATTTCAGCTTGCAGACATCCCAACTACTCAACTCTTCTTCATGTCTTGTACCAGATTTTCGCCGTGCCACGCAAGTAGAACAGGACATTCGCCAGCGTCAGCGTCGGTTTCCCCAGTGTTCGCTGCTGCTGACGCGCTCAAACAGAGCCAGCCAGTCGTCGACGTCCATACCACTTGTGCCGTTGAATGGGGCAGGGTCACGGGGCTGCACCACAGCGATCGTCTGTGGGCCTGACGGATCTTGTTCACACTGAGTAGCTTCGTCAGTCATCGTGGTAGCAGCAACGCACGGTCCGCTGCGAAGATCCAGCTCCTGGGGCTGCATAGCAAGTCGTGCCCCGCACCTTCCACCAAAGATGTTACGGGAAAGAAACTATTTACACCGGATATATTTGCGAGTAAATGCGTACAACGCTGCTGCAGTCCATGCGCATTCCGCTCAGCACTTCATCGTCGTCATTTAAGCTATCTTCTCAACCCGTGACAATATGCGCGGGATATTTTAGCCTTTTACATTGTAAATCATAAAAATAGTTGTGTCAGCGATACGTCTTTGTCTCTGACGACAAAATAGTGTGTCTACTTACCAGTAAAATAAATTTGAAGTGTCCCGTGTCCTGTGAAGTGACGGTGATGCTCATGCGTGAAGTGCGGCAATGTGATTTCAAATGAGTCGAACCTACTCGGAACGATACCGGTTTTAACAATACATCGGTTATAAGAACGAGAAGTTGCTGCACCGTCAACGTTTGTATGTTTCCTATGGTGAAATAACCCCCTTAGAGCAATGCCTGCATGCCACACTGTCGGTTATAACAAGTAAATCTCGCTGTTGTGTGTTTGTGCCAAAACGTAATGGAACAAGAAATCAGTGAAAAGGAAAAACAAACAAAACAAGAAATTCAAGCTGCTGAACCCCCGCCCACAACATCCCCCTGCGCCCCTTCGAATTCGCATTACGCCTAACCGCGCAGCTAGGGGCATTGCGGCAAAGCTGACAATTGAAATCCGCTAGTGCGTGGGTGCGGTGGTAGCGTCTGTTAATGCCCTTTCGGACATGCGGTTTGATTAAAAACTTGACACTTGGTAAAGTGTCAGCGTCCGGTACTTCAGGCGTTTTCATACATAGGCTCTATAGGGCTTGTTGCGGTTCCGCGACATTGTCAGTATTTTAAAACATGTCCGCAAATTTGGAAGCTTTGTTATCCTTCTTACTGATGTCTGTTGGCGAAACCCACCTGATATTAGTTTTTTTCGCAACAGCGTGCCATCCCATACCTAGCTTTTTTTCGGCCAACCCATTTATAGCAATTATCAGTTGTAGCAATGAAATTTTGGTGGCACTTTAATATTGTTATACGTGGGTTCGCTGTAAAGCACAGTTGAAAGTCTAGCATTGTCTGTGTGTCACGCCTTCTTCTTCTATACGTGTTTCTGTGTATTCGCTGGTACCGTGTTTAAAGTTCCTGATGCACCAACTGGCCCAGCAGCTAGCGCTTATGCATATTATTGAGCTATAACGGGCGTTGCAAAGAACACCCCTTCATGTTTTAAGAAATGGGTGAGATTCAGACATAGCATGATTTATTTCATGCTGGCTTTGCAAATTTCTATGCAACGTTTTTGTTTTTATGCACACGTAACCAAAGCTCCGGCTAAGACTTATTTCAGAAGAAGACTCTTACCTAAATCGAATTCCACAAGCGGATCATGGATTCCTTTGATGGTGGTGAAACTTTATTGCCCGAAAAGGGGTCCTGAAGGACACTCGGCTAGGCGCCGGGTGTAGAGGGCACCTCCCACGTCGGGGGTATTTGTCCAAGCAGTGAAATCAGTGATGAGTGGCTACGCTGCACACCGGAATTGTTGTGACGTGTGAATGAGAATACTACCCTTTCTGTAATTTCCTATGAATTTTATGGATCAGTATTGTAGTTCTTTTGTCGGCCTGAAAGAAAAATACGTGTGTCCACTAAATGCTTTGTGTACATCCAAATATTTACAATAATTCACTCTGTACGTGTGCAATGGATTGAGAAAAAACCCGCTTGTGCCCCCTCAGCCTATTTTTTTAAAGGGCCCTTCACCAGGTTTGACAATTTTTAGCTGACGAGCGCAATTCATACATTGAGCGTTCACGAGTACGTCTGCCAAATTTTTGGAACGCTACGCGCCGCGGAAATCGGTCGAATTTCAAGCTGAACGCTGCTTGCCCTTACTTTCGCGTGGTCGCGCGTAGAGAATGAGGGGATGACGTACACGGCCGAATGGCCCTACGCGAATGGCAGTGCTGTGACGTCGGTCGCCTACGTAGACGGCTGTGCACTGACGTCGACAGCAGTAGCCCGTGACACTGCGAAAATTATTTGACACGACATGTGTAGTTTGTGGAATTTATTGCTTGAATAGATGAATAAAACTTGAGAGAAATAATGAGACGCACAAGGAGAATGTCTGCGTCTTTTTCATTTTTGTTCAGTGATTTGCAGCGATATGCGGGGCTAATCTGCCTCCGTTTCGCATGCGTTCGTGTCCCCACGGTTAGCGCATTGAGGAGACGCCAGCCCCTGGAAACGAAAGCGATGTCCTGGCGCGTTCGAGCACTGAATGTGCTCATTTATTCTAGCGCGTCCAAGTAAACGTAAATCCGGCACTGGCTCATGATACCGCCACTCTCGTGCCAGTGAAAAGTGAAACCAACGCGCACCGAGGCATCCATCCCGCAGAAACAGGCAATAGACCACAAAATAACGCTGGTCAACAAAACAACGCCGCACGCGTGCTCGGGGGCTGGGCTTCCTCGGTCACGTTATGCACACGTGACCTTGCGTGCCATGACGTGTTGCTCTCTCTCGGACGCCGGAGAAGGTAGGGAAGAGATTTGGCTTGCGAAGGCTACGCGGGGCGAGCGGCAAGGGTTTCGAGCTCGCCTCCTCGCATCATGGTTTCGCGCCGCATCAAAATATCGGCTTTCTCAGCGCCTAATGCACCGATTGAAAAAATTCTTGTGGCATAATGCTCCTCATCGGACACACAACAACTGCCAGCGTCTAACTAAAATTTGTTATGGGGCCTGGTGAGGGGGCCCTTTAACGAGCGCCCAACATGTGATTTTCGGCAGCTTAACGGAACCGGATACACGGAGCCGCAGCAGCGTGGCCAGAAATATCCTGTCTGATAGACCTGTCCCAATGGTCGGTAGTTTTCACTATGAGGTAGCTGGAATCATTGCGGTCACCTAATACAAATTTGTGTGAGAGACATGAGGGCGCAGTATGATCAATTTGTGTGTCCAAGCCAACTGGCATATACCACAAATCAATTTTTCAGTGACTGCTGCAGGGCTTTTTTGGAATTCAGTATGAACCAGTTCAGTGGACAAACGAGGATGACGTTGAAGCTTTCGGACTGTTTCTCATCAAATGAATCGACTGCTCGCTGAGATTTATTCTATTCTTAAATTCGGGACGTTCAACGTCATTCTAAACGCAAGACCTTGTTTCTTGCTGGTTTTTGCGCAAGTTGAACAAATGCGGAAATGCTAAAATTATGCCCCTTGCCTATATATTCATGCTGTCTAATCTCTGGAATACAAATTACCGCTCTTTATATCCTGCGATTTATCGCGTCCAGTTTTCCTTGATACTACAAATGCCTCTACAGCGGTTCTTCCCTTTGTTAGCTGTTACTCTTCTTAGTCCCTAAAAACCATATGGCGGAATTGATACAGAACCACTACAATGCACAGTTCTATACTATAGACTCAGTTTCAAGCACTTCCACGTTTTTATTGTTACGTTATTACTGTTTTTTTCGTGTTGCGTGCATTTCTTTCTGTTCCATCTTATGTTTTAAGCATCGTGGGGATGCTTGCTTTATAGAGGGGGGGGCAATTGCCGCACGTGTTTAGTTCGTTATTTTTTATGTGCTCGGATTGCATCCGCAAAGACTGTTAGTAATGCTCAGTGCAGACCACGCCACAATGCTTGAGAAGCTTCACGATTCTTCAAGATATTTTCGTTACGATTAGGCACAGAACGCCAATAGTCGAGTTTATTCGAGAGATCATGCGATCACCGGCGATAAAGCTTTGAGTATTTTGAGTATTTTGCCTGTTGCACGGAAGTGACTCAGGCCTGTTGCACGGAAGTGACTCAGATCGCTTAAATCTAATCCTGTTCAGGTCCCTAGCAAGTATTTTTAGTCACATCACGGATTTCGGCCTCACAAAATGGGCACGATGCACCATATGGGGCGCGGTAATGTTGCGCCCAGAGAAGCCTCCGCAACGCAGGCTCCTCTCGGTGGGTTAAACCACCTCCCACATGAAGGTGTAAGAGCTCGTGTGGTGCGTCGGATGCTTTCTTTGAAACAAACAAAAGAGCAGTACGAAGAAATGTGAACCGACAGAACGGGGAACACGAACTTGGCTTGAACATTTACTTATTTAAAGCAGCACCACCGTAGCTTGCGCTACATTTTCGTTATAGTTCATCTTATAGAGGTTCCCCGGACGTAAAAGTAAAGAACGTAAAGAAACATCTAAATAGCCAACAGGCATTTTAGTGCTACATAATAACACCAGAACTGAAGAACAGTTTTGAACAAAAGACAGGCAGGCCAGGCTCAGCGCAGCTGTGATGAGCTTTTGGGCGGTGGGTGAATTCTGGCTTACTGACGACAATTTTGGACGGTATAATTGACTTTTTACTGACAAGCGCATAGTGCTATTGTGATAAGTAGGATTGTTTCTGCTTAGCTTGAGTCGAAGGAAACACTTGAAGAATGCTTCACGGGATTGCTTCTCTCTCCTAATATAGGCATTTTTATGCTACGTTCAATTACGTGAACCTTCACGTGTAAATTTCTATGAAATATCCTGCGGTATAAATGTCTTGAGCACGAAAGTTTTAACATGAATTAACGAGGCACCACTTCTAAAATAAGCGGCTATGTGTTTATTGTACACGCAAAACAGAATAACATTTCTGTGGTATGGTATGGTATGAATTCTGTTAGCGCTACATGTGACAGCAGCTCAAGCAACCGATCGTGGTGTTTCCCCTTTGCCGCGGCACGAGATGCACACGTAAACTCTAGGAAGCCGGTGAGGCGCATGAGTCAAAGGCGAAACGGATCCGCTACAAGCTTGTCGAGTAGCTGTTTTCCAAACTGATAGTTCTCAAATTTCGCACGTAGTTCTGAAGTTCGGCTGGTTGGTGCATAGTGATGCAAAAGGAACGTCTGAACTACGGGACGTGTCAAAGACGACTGACATAGCGCTGTATAACAGTCGGGACTCTTATTCACAAATGAAATTCAGAGCCATCCCACTACAGTGAAGATAGATGCCAGCGAAGGCCGTGGCTGCGGTTGCATGTTGGTTTTGCGCGCGTTCACTATTCTATGCACTTTTACGCTACATCACTCGCCGCTATTCTTCCTTCGTCACATAGGGCGTCCAAACTGCAACTGCTGGTTACAGTGTTAGCACCATATTTAGATCACAAGACAAAGGAGCACAATGACTGCCCGGAGGTGCTGTCACCGAGTATCGGGACATTTTTGAAAGACGTATTGGTGGGGTCGAGGGGACGTGCATTTGTTGTGAGGGAGGAGAGGGGCAAGGGGCGCCGAAAATTGTTGTTATACACATGGTTTTCATTGTCAAACGCACACAATCGCGGATCTCATCGTTCTAGCGGACGCGTTTCGCCAGAACCTAGCCATATATAGCTTTCGTGCAAAACTTTACGCTAAGATTGAAGGAAAGAAGTGAAA
>JALIZH010006008.1:0-11541 GCA_030522465.1 Rhipicephalus appendiculatus | reverse complement strand
ACGGTGTAATTTGTCTCGGCTCTCGTAAGCGTACGGCTTGCGTATGCCACGACATATTCGGGGAATCCGGGTTCGCGCTGCGCCAGGACAGCGCCGAGGCCTACACCGCTGGCGTTTGTGTGCACCTCCGTTGGGGCCGTAGGGTCGTAGTGGCGTAGTATGGGAGGAGACGTCAACAAATGGCGGAGCTTGGCGAACGCGTTGTCACACTCGGATGACCACGAATTAAGGGGCCCTTTACTTCCAAGGAGCTTCGTCAGTGGTGATATGATCGTCGCAAAGTTTCGCATGAATCGTCGAAAGTATGAGCACAGGCCTACGAAACTGCGCAGTTCTTTGACGGACGCAGGTTTGGGAAATTGGGTCACGGCCCGAAGCTTAGCCGGATCGGGAAGAATTCCTTCCTTGGACACGATGTAACCTAGGATCGTGACTTGCCGTGCTGCAAATCGGCACTTCTTCAGATTTAGTTGGAGGCCGGCGTTGCTCACACGTGTGAAAACTTCTTTCAGACGTTGGAGATGCGTGGAGAAATCCAGAGCGAAACCAACGACGTCTTCCAGGTAACACAAGCATGTGTGCCATTTCAAGTTGCGCAGAGCGGTGTCCACCATGCGCTCAAAGGTCGCGGGCGCATTACACAGACCAAACGGCATGACGTTGAACTCGTACAAGCCGTCGGGTGTGACAAAGGCTGTCTTCGGTCGAGCGTCGTCAGCCATGGGTACTTGCCAGTACCCCGAGCGCAAATCGAGAGAAGAAAAGAATTCGGCTCCGTGGAGGCTGTGAATCGCGTCGTCGATGCGCGGTAGTGGATAAACATCCTTGCGAGTGATCTTATTGAGCCGTCGGTAGTCCACACAGAACCGCACAGAACCGCCCTTCTTCGCAACGAGAACAACAGGAGACGCCCATGGGCTGTCCGAGGGCCGAATTACGTCGCGTCGGAGCATATCGTCTACTTGCTCATTAATTGCCCGACGTTCGGCAGGCGACACGCGATATGGACGTTGCCGTAACGGTGGTTGGGCGCCAGTGTCGATGCGATGTGTAACAGCGGACGTGCGACCGAGAGAAGTTTGCCCGACATCAAAAGAAGGTCGAAATTCTTGCAATAGGCCCAGAAGCTGGGAACGCTGGACCGACGTAAGCTTGTCAGCGATGGAGTTACCAAATACATCAGCAGATGACGGATCAGACGTGGAAACATCACTGATGGTACGGAAACTGGGACAGTGCGAGTCACCGGGTACGTCCAGGACTTGTGCGTCGTCGACGGGTTCCACTCTGCCGAGACATTCTCCTCGAACCAACGTAACAATGTACGGGAATGGGTTGGTCACAAAAATAGCGGTGTTGCCCTGAGTTACTTGCACGGTCGCGAAAGGTACCAGCAACCCTTTCCTACTGCAACCACGGTCAGATGGCGAAAGGAGTGCAACTGTGTCGGAGAGACCGGCGCAGTAGACCGGCACAGCAGTTGACGAGCTTGGAGGCACTGTCGTATCGTCTTTGACGAGGATCTTGCTCAGTGCCGAGGGACTATCTACTGGCGCCAAATGTGCGAACGGTGAGAGTTCAATTTCGGCGGAGGCACAATGAATGACGGAGTCGTGGCGGGAGAGAAAGTCCCATCCCAGGATGACGTCGTGGGAGCATGCAGTAATGATGATGAACTCGACGACGTATAGAACGTCCTGAATGACGACGCGATCTGTGCACACTGCTGTAGGATGAATACTCTGCGAACTAGCGGTGCTGAGAAGCGTCTTGGGGCATGGTAGATGGCAGGGTACGAGATCGAAGCTCCACAGGCATCGAATGGGAGCACAGCACTTTCCATCAATTTGTTAAGGCGTTTATTTGCCGGTACTCACAGATACTTCGTAATGGCGACAGTCACGGCCAGGCACGAACTCTCAGCGCGAGCGGCGCCCTTTTGCAGATGACCTACTAGAACGCTCTCAAAAGTGCAACCCATTTCTAGGTTCCAATGCATCGCTACACTACGAAGGCTTTGCTGCAGGAAGGCTTTCTTGTGGGTGAAGATCCTGCAGTTCCATTGCCAGATTCGCAACTCGTCATTTGGCCTGGCCAACTTGAAGCATATGGGAGTCGGCCTGAGCTCCCCGGCGGGTACATAAGGAGAGCGTGAGGTGGGCATGGTTGGGAGCTGTGAAAATGACTTACTCGCTGTCACGGCAGGGGCGACGACGTGATCGAGGTAGTGTTCCACTTCGCCCTACCAATTACCGTGTGCAGCAAGGCTATACTGTACGAGGGCTACGCTTTTGCCAAGGAAGCGAAGGCTCTCCTTAATGGCCGACAGCGTGCTCTTAATATAGTATGATTCGGGCTTGAAAGCTGTATGGTGGCGGGCGACCGCCCGTTCCTTGGGTGCGGGATCGCCCAAGACACGGATTCTGAAACGTGGTTCGAGTCGTATGAGAGAACTGCGGCATTCAGCAACGGGGACCTGAACGACCAGATGCTCTTTCTGTACTTCTCGTTGAAAGACAGCGCCACCTGCGCGAGACGATCAGAGCGGTCGTGCGTGAATAGCTGCATTAGATGTTCCCCAGATCGCAACTTCAGGTGGATTCGATAGCCGAGAACGTTTGTGAAGAACTTCAGCAGTCGCTTGGCACTCCTGAACCACCACAGCCTCAGCCAGCCGCAGGCATTGAGCTACGCTGCTGCAGCCCGACGCAACAAGCCCCCTCCAAGCCCCCGTCAGTACGCCGCACATCCGCACTAGCATCGCCAGACGTCGCCGCCGCCACAAGTGCCGCCATATCGACCACCTGCCGGAAGTCCGACATCTGGCGCGCCCCCCGAGCACCACCCACCATGCTGCCACTGCGGAGAAGCCAGGCACAGCTACCGCCGCTGCCAGTACCGATAGATGAGGCTGTGTGGTTTCGCCGTCGATGTGCCGTGTCCACAGCGGGATGAACAACCACACGACATCATCGACTACCTCACACCTCACAGGAGGGCAGTGGACAACCCGACGGCCATCCCGATTGCCGTTGCTAGGCCGCTACATGTCACTGCGGCGCTGCCAGTACGCCGGCCATACTCGGGGGCCGTTCCCCGAGCCCCATATCCGAAATACTAAGGACAGACACCGATGGAGGTGCGGTTGCTGTACGACGAACTACCGAACATCCTCCGCCGTCGACTGCGATGACGCCACAAAGAAAGCTGAGGCACCCGCTGCAAGACGAACGAGCCGTGACGTCGAAACGTCAAAGCCCGACGAAGACCTCATGACGCAACGTGGAAGCAGCGGAACAAACTGCCGATGCCGTGATCCCACGTCTCGACCTAACCGCAACGCGAGACGACGAACTAGCGACCTCGACGTTCTTATCGACGGCCACCTAGTAACGCCGGCAAGAGTCTGCACAGCGAGAGTCTCCATTAACAACTGGATTTATCCCGCAAGCTATGTAGTCCTACAGCGGTGCTCGAGAGACGTCATCCTTGGTATGCACTTATTAGGTCTTTATGGTGCAATAATCGATCTGAGATTCAAGTCGATAACGCCATCATCAAAAAAGCACTACCGCCGCACACGCCACCCGGGAAGCACGCCTTAATTAGGCTGAAGGACCTGGCCAGCATACTCCCTCGCTCCAGAGTCATCGTAATGAGCTAACCTGGTAGGCGTCGGTAAAGGCAACCAGCACCAGTTGACTAACCACGAGATTTTTTGTTGCAAGAGGCATAGCCGAGCAGCGGGGAGGAAATCAACAGTGCTGCTCACCAATTTCTGTAACAAGTACAAGCACGTGAACAAAGGCAAGACAATCGCCTTCATCGAAGACATTGAGCAAGCCACTAGTGCTTTCGCCCTCACCGATTCTGCCGAATCTACTCCGACGAATCAAGTTCGACGCATAAACAAGAACAGCTCAAAACCCTGCTCCTGCAATACAGGAACTGCTTTTTCGTCGTCGTCAAGATTTCGACAGACCCCAGTCGCACAACACCGCACCATAACATAGCAAAGTACCAGGCCACTCCGTCAAGCCCGTACGTAGTTTCGACGAGGGAACGCGAGGGCCATAAAGAAACAAGTCGTAGAAAACAAGCCTTCAAAGAGTCCGTGGGCGTCACTCGTGGTCACAGAAAGAACGAGCGCTAAAAATGACGAGCACACAAAGAGAAGACCAGACACGGGACAGGCAACCCGTGGTGTTTGAAAGAAGGACGGAACCCTACGCTTCTACGTAGATTATCACCGCCTCAACAAGGTCCCGAAAAACGACGTGTACCCACTCCCACGAATACACGACACGCTAGACAGACTCCACAACGCGAAGTACTTTTTGTCGATGGACCTCAAGACCAGCTACTGGGAAATCGAAGTCGATAAGAGAGACCGAAAAAACATTGCCTTTATAACGCCACACTGCTTGTTCGAGTTCAAGGTCATGCCCTTCGGTCTTTGCTCGGCACCTGCGACTTTCCAACGGGTTATAGATACAGTACTAGCAGGCTTTTACCGCCGTTTTGTCGAGGGATTTTCATATATCGCCGAACCGCTAACTCACCTTACGAAAAGCGACGTAGAATTCAAGTGCGAAATAGCACAAGCCGAAGCATTTTAAGGACTGAAACGACACCTGCAGAGGCCACCGATACTTACTCAATTCGACTAATCCGCCGACACGGAAATCCACACCGACGCAAGCAGCGTAGGGCTCGGAGCCGTCTAGTGCAGAGGATTGACGGACTCGAGAAAGTGTCATCACTTACGTAAGCCGGTCGCTATCCAAGCCGGAAGCCAATTATACTACAAGAGAAAAGGAGTGCCTTGCTATAATCTGGGCTACATTCAAGTTTCGCCCCTACCTCTACGGAGGTTTTTCAAAATATTGAGCGACCACCACTCCTTGTGTTAGCTAGCTAACTTGTGGTCGCCTCACACGGTGGAGTCTGCGACTTCAGGAATTGGACATTATCGTCGTATACAAGTCCGCAAGAAAGCGCTGTGACTTCGACTGCCTGTCTCGTGCCCCCGTTGACCCACTGCCGCAGGACTACGAGGACGGTCACTAGTTCTTGGGAACATTGTCAGCGAGCCGATCCGGAACTCAAGGGCCCTGTGAAATACATCGAGGGTAAAACCACCGTTGTTCCAAAGGCATTCAAGAGAGGACAGGCGTCGTTTTACTTGTGCTACGGCGTACTTATAAAGAGAAACTTTTCGCCACTTCGGGCCGACTACCTCCGCGTAGGAACTTCAGCGTTGCGTCCAGAAGTTCTGGACGCTGGGCATGACAACCTGACGGCTGGACATCTTGGACATTCCCGAACGCTCGCGAGGATACAAGAAAAATGTCGCAGTTTCACCGCAAGGGTGAAGCAATGAATGCGATAGCATAAAATTGTAATGTTATACGAAGTGAGGCTGGCAGCTAACTCTTTTTTGGATCCGATCTCACGCAACTCTAGAAAACGCTTGTTTAAGAATTCTCTTCGCGCTGAGAGCGCAGCACGTAGGGGTACACCGGCCCCCCGTTGTCGGCCGCCGAGAAGGGGAGATAACGCGCGCGCCCGCGCCCGCAAAATCGAAGCTCGCCCCCCCCCGCCCCCTGCTGTCGGCCGCCGAGAAGGGGGAGATAACGCGCGCGCCCCCGCTCGTAAAATCGAAGGTCGCTCGAGGGACCCCACCCCCCTCCTCGCGTCTTTTTCACGCTCACGAACCTGGGCGGGGTCGGTTATATATATACATATACATATACGGCAAATGACGGCGGACGACGAGGACGGCGGCCAACGGCGGCGGCGACGCCGACGGCGAAAACCAGCCGCAAGTGTCCATATAATTGCTATCGCAATAAAAGCACTACTGGCCTCGTCTCACTGCCGACGTCACCCACTATGTAAAGACTTGCCTAGATTGTCAGGGACGGAAGAAACCACCGATTAGGCCAGGTGGACTTCTGCATCCCATCGAGGCCACCTGGCCGGCCGTTCCACCAAATCGGCGTGGACTTACCGGGGCCGTTGCCGACGTCGAAATCCGGAAACAAATGGATCATCGTAGGTTCTGACTACCTCACCCGCTACGCTGAGGCAAGGGCTCTGCCCAAAGGCAGTGCCGCCGAGGTAGCAAAGTTCTTCATCGAGAACATTGTCCTGCGTCATGGCGCTGCAGAGGTCCTCATTACCGACAAAGGTGCGAACTTTACTGCATAGGTAACTCAGTCGATCCTGAGGTAAAGCCAGACAAATCACCGCCGGAATACCGCTTACCACCCACAGACCAATGGCCTCACCGTGCGTCTAAATGAGACCATCGCCGATATGCTGGCCATGTACGTCGACGTCGAGCACAAAACGTGGAATGCCATCCTTCCGCATGTGACCTTTGCATACAACACGGCAGTGCAAGAAATGACGCAGATGACGCCGTACAGGTTGGTCTACGGAAGGACCCTGGCAACGACGCTCGACGCAATGTTACCCAATGTCTCCGATGAGGAAAATATCGATGTCACCGTGTACCTTCAGGGCACCGAAGGAGCCAGACAACTCGCCCGTCTGCGCATCGAGAGCCAGCAAAAGACCGACAGCCCTTCTCTACAACCTTCGACGACGCCACGTGGAATGCCAACCCGCTGACCATGTGTGGGTCTGGACGCCGACACGCCGACGGGGCCTTAGCGAGAAGCTTCTTCGGCAATACTTCGCGCCGTATTGGGTACTTCGACGTGTTGGCGCACTCGTCTACGAGGTTAACCTTGACGGCATCACGACCTCTCAGCGACGCCGGGCACGTCCCGTAGTCTAGAATGTGGTGCGCCTTGAACCGTTCTACGCGCGTTAAGGGACCAGCGGACTCAAGTTTTACTTGCTTTAATGTTGTTATTTATTGTTGCATGCATTTTCCCCTATGCTCTGTTTTAAGCATCATGGTGATGCTTTTCCAGAGGGGGCATTGCCACGCGCGGAGGGCGCCACTGAGCGCGACCGACGAAGGACACACTTCACATGGGCTGCGCCGATTTGCGGCTTCACCCCGGACAGTGAGACCCTAGCGTACTTTAATCGACGTCATCGGCTTCCTAACAACGAGAGGAACCCAGAGGCACCAACCAGAAGTACGTACGACGACGAGTGACCATCGTAGGCCAATTTTTTCCCGCGGCCACGCCGGATGCCTCACTAGGCCTACCGCGCCGCGCCGAGGATTACGGGCTCGGCGCCGCAGCGGTGCGTCCGCCAGCTGCGCCGCGCCGTCGGCCGAGCCTGCGCGCCGTAGTCGACCATGAAGGTCGCCGTAGAGGGCATCCCAATTTCTCGTGAAGAACTAGCCGCCACTGACTGGCTCACGAAAGAAAACAAGCTCTGGGTGGCGCGAACAGCACCAGGGTCTGCCGTACCCGATTCCCCCGGAGATAAAGCGGGACCGGATCAACCGCCCCAAGTGAACAAAGGCCATGCCTCGGGTGCACCTGTAAAGAAGACGTCAACCGAACCCACGCCTCGACAGCGAGGACGCGTACTAGCCAAAAGTTCCGTAGCTTCAAAACAGCCTCGATTACCGAGCGACGCACTCAAGCTGATTATTCGCCCTCATGGCGGACTGCTACTCTCTAAGATTTCGACCTACCAACTGCTGGAAGCGGTGTGCACAGCTGCTCGCTTCACCAGAGACGCCGTGCGTCACGAAGACCTAATACAAGCCAACCTTATTCAGAACACTTTCGCGTACTGCACCCCAGATCTCGGAAGAGCTGAACGGGTCCTACAAGTCAAAGAGATCACCATCGACAACAAGGACTACGAGGTGTCCGTTTACTGTGCTCCAGATGATAGCTCGGGCCGTGGTGTGATTCGCGGAGTCGACCTCCGACTGGACAAAGATGCGATTCAAGCAGAATTACAAGACAAACGCAACCCGCACATCATCGATTTCCGGCGGCTCGGGAACACCACTGCAGTACTCATCACGTTCGCTCAGCCCCAGGTACCGACATGGATCTACTTTTGCAACAGTCGACACAGATGCAACTTATACAAGAAGAAGTACGAAGTGTGCTATCGCTGTGGCGAGCTCGGCCATCGACCTGACGTCTGCGCTAGCCCAACTACGAAATGCAGAGGCTGCGAACTACCAAATCCGCCGAAAGACCACACGTGCACACCAACCTGTCGCCTGTGCGGCAAGGAACACCTTACGGGTGATAGCCGCTGCAAGGAAATCTTCGGGATCCCCTACACCGTCAAGCGCCGACAGTGCGAGAAGCACCGACAAGCCGAGGCACACAGAAGCAAGATACAAGAGTCAGGCAAGCAAGAAACGCTTCAGCACAGCAGTCGAAGGGACCAGCAGCGCTCCGGCAGCCAGCAGAGGCAGCGCCAGGACCGCTCGAGCTCCTTTCCACCGCTCGAGTCTACCACTCACAGGGGGCGATCGCAGACTTCCTCCCTGAACAGAAAAGAGCCACTTGCAGTCACCCAGCAGCCTGGAGTTCCTTCTCCTCTGCAGCATCCACCTGCGCCACCGTCATCTTCCCCCGTCTCACAAGGACATCAACAACCGGTGAGTACGCAGGAGGGAACTCCCAGTACTTCAGACACACACAAAGCGATTGTAGAACTGACAGCAGTTATACAACAGCTCATACTCCAAGTAGAGGCTCTCGAAAATCGAACCACGTCACACACCCCGTTTCCGCCGGCCGCGCAGTCACCACCTAGAGTAGAACCTATGGACATCGCGCCTTCTAGCGAACCCACACACAAACGCAAGGCTCCGGCTGACAACGATCCCAAAGCCGAAGATTGGCAAACACGTCTCCACAGACTCGAGAAAAAATACGAACTCACCCACACTCACATCAGGGCACTAGAAGCACACATCGAACATTCACTTAACACAATCGGTTCACAGGTCGCCCAACAAATTGAAAGCTTGAGCAAAACCATAGAAGCCCAGGGAAAACCTCCAGCTATCGCTGAACCCGCGGCTGCTGCGCCCGCACTCCCTCCAATGCCAGAACTTTCCCAGCCTAATCATGGCAATCAGCTCGGCTAACACCACCGTCTGGCAGTGGAACTGTCGGGGGTTCGCACGGAAGCGTCCGGTCCTCCAACAGTTCCTCACCGCGAGTGATCGCCCCGAGCTGATAGCCCTCCAAGAAGGAGGAAAGAACACGCAACTTGCCGGTTTCACAACATACTTTTCAGAACGAGTAAAGCCTCAAGTAGCCACCCTCGTCAAACGTAACCTCACGGTCCTACAGCATAATTTGGATCCTTCTTTCCCCGAACACGTGTTGTTAGGGGTATTACCTCGAGCCGCGCACAATCGTAGCACTAGTTTGTTTGTACTTAATGTTTACAGCCCTCCACGGGCCCGTAAAGATGTTTTTGGACCCCTTTTCCTCAGCGCCCAGGAGCTAGCGCAAGGGCAGCCTCTCCTTATCATAGGTGACTTCAATGCGCATCATCGCGCTTGGGGCTACCACTACGACTCGGCCAAGGGCAGACGCCTCTGGAATGACTGGCATACCCACCAGCTCACCCTTATCACAGATGTCTCCCACCCCCACTAGACTCGGTTCGGGCCTACACCGAGACACAACGCCAGATCTCGCGTTTACGAGCTCCGGAGTCAAAGCTTCTTGGTGTCATAGTAACGAAAATTTTGGAAGCGATCACTTCATGCTCGAGATCGTGATACAAGAGCCCATGAGGCAACGTACACGGGCGGCTCAGGTGATCGACTGGTACCTCTTTCGCGCACAGAGGAAACAGCAAGCCGCACCTCCCACCATTACCAACATCAACACATGGACAACTGAACTTGTCAAACAAGTGGCGGACGCCACGCAAACGGTCGACGTGGAGGACCCAGTCCCTTACTGCGACCGTTACTACGCCCATCTCTGGAAGCGCAAGAAGTCGCTCGAGGCCCTACTGTCCACTCGAAAATGGGACCGCGGTATCCGCCGTCGGCTGGCGCGCGCCCATACAAATATAGAGAATTACGCAATCGAACTCACCGGCAGAGCTGGTACAACATTTGTTGCCAGATGAACAAGACCCTTAACACTCGAAATACGTAGAGCCTTCTCAGACATCTGCTGGACCCAGCTGGAGGAAAACTTCAAGCACGCCAACAGCTTGAGCGAATCTTCCACCTGTATCCTGGCACGCCAGATGAGCTCAAACAAGAGCTAATTGACACCTACATTCAGCCCGAACCGGCAACCAGCCTCCCCATTTACCAGGGATCGAACAATCCTACTCTAGACGTTCCAATCACTTTAGCTGAAGTCCGAGCAGAGCTCAATCGCCTTAAGACCAACTCAGCGGCCGGCCCCGACCGCATTTCTAACACAATGCTTAGGAATCTGGACGACGCCTCTATTCATGTGCCCTTACCGACTACCTTCAAGAATGCTGGGCCAGCGGTACCATTCCGAAAGAATGGAAGTGCGCCAATCTAGTCTTCATCCCCAAGCCGGGAAAACCACCCACCTTGGCCAACCTCCCGCCCCATCTCTATCACTTCCTGTGTGGGGAACTTGATGGAACGTGTGACCCAGACTAGACTCCTTCGCTACCTCGAAGACAACCACCTTCTACCAGACACGATGTCCGGCTTTCACCGTCATCTAGCAGCCCCGGACATCATGCTTCTTCTTCATCACCAGGTCGTCATGCGACGCACCCTTGACACGAAAGTCATTGTGGGTCTGGATGTTGCCAAGGCTTTCGACAACGTCCTCCACGAAGCGATTCTTCGACAACTAGAGACCCCTTGGCGTAGGACATCGTACTTATGCATACGTACGAGACTTTCTCACCGACCGAAAAATAAAACTCGGTATCTGCACGGCAAATTCATGCATCGTCTCTCCTGGCAACCGTGGCACACCCCAAGGCTCCGTTCTATCACCGCTGCTTTTCAAAGTCGCACTGATAGGACTACCTAAACTTCTGGCTAACATCCCCAACTTACACCACAGCCTGTATGCTGACGATCTCCACTCTTTGGATCACGCAGGGCAGCGACAGCCAGATCGAAGGGGCTCTCTAGACCGCCATCGATCGTGTCGGCAGAATACCTCGATACAGTTGGCCTTCCTAGCTGTTCGGCGACTAAGTCAGAGTACATCATCATCCCTTCCCCAGGACGACGTGCACCAAAGGCACTTCCTGAGATGAACCTCCAGGTCCAAGGTAACCCCATCCCTCGAACAGATCACATCAGGATTCTGGGCCTGCACTTACAGGCGAACGGCAGCAACACTATTTCGCTCCAACGCATCTACCAGTCGGTGGTGCAGATCGCACGCCTTCTCAAGCGAGTCTCCAACAAGCACCAAGGCATGCGGGAGTCCAACCTCCCACGCCTCGTTCAAGCCTTCATCTGCTCTCGCATCACCTACTCTGCACCTTACCTACGTCTCACCCGCGCCGAAAGCGAACGGCTGGAGACGACACTTCGCAAAGCATACAAGACAGCACTGGGTCTTCCCATGTCCACAGCCACTCACAAGCTTATGGCTC
>JALIZH010006007.1:0-81895 GCA_030522465.1 Rhipicephalus appendiculatus | reverse complement strand
CCTGGCTGAAGGTTGCTGCAGGCTCCCACCTGGCACCACGTCAGGCTTCTTCCCAGTGCCTGGCGTTTGCAGATCGTCGCAAGGATGTGCGATGCAAGCCCACCTGTGTCTCCACGACAGAGACTGAGCGTCGGCTGGTGAACACTGAAAGGGCATCCGGTCATTGCCCTCCACCGGGTCTGGCATTTACTGCTGCATCTACTATCATCGCTTCTGCAGTGCTCACCTGTCATATTCATTGCCGAGTGTACTTGAGCCTGCCCCCCTGTTATTCCTTACACCAGGGTTTTGTTGAGTTACGCCAGGTCAAATGCTACAGGAGTTAGCTGATAGCCTTATTCATGTAACATGCCAATTTGTGGCTATCACATTAATTGCTTCAGCCTTGCCGTGAAACTGCCTTTGTTTAGATTTGCTTCATTATAATGGATAACTTGTATACCTGTGTTCATTATATCGAGGATTGACCATATTTGCCCTTCACATCTCTAACATTTTGTTTACTAGTAGGCACTCAAAGCCTTGTCAGTTGTTAAGACTGAAAGACTTGACATTCCTTCCATTGTGTCATACCTTGCATTTCTTCATTAAAAAAATGTTCACTTCATTGCAATACTGATTTGCATGTCACTTACAGGGAAGGTGACAAACCACCGGTGTCCTTCTATGTGACTCGTGTGACCTACAAGGCGCCTTGCGTGGTGATCCGATTTGCCTTCCTGGGCGGCACACCAGGCGAGCAGCGCAATGCTGTGAGTTCACATTCGTTTCGTATGACACCTGTGTCATTGAAATCATCAACCTGACTTAGGTAGTGAAAAACACAGGGATCAGACCGGTAAAGATTGAACATTTCATTGGGATGTGCCTGTGCCTAGCGAACCGAAACACTTGCCGTGCAATAGCGATGAGCATAGTTGTTGGTTGTCGAGAATCTGCCACTTGGGTGAAATGTGTCGGCTTTCATACGTGTCACCATACATTCAAGTGCTGTTGCTAAGTGCTCACATATGTTGCGGAAAGTGCTTGGCCTTCTGTGTCAAGAAGGTAATACATTAGAACCACCAACATCATTTGAGAATGTTCTGATACCTTCAGATGTGGGTCTCGTCAAGCAATAAAAAACTTCCCCATCTCCCGCTAAAGGGGACCATGTGTGGATGCGAAGCAGCGGGGAGATGGTTAGCTTGAGCGGGAGAAACGCCGCCGCTCTCGCTTCGCGGCAGCGGCCCGGGCGCTCATTGCGGCGCTGCACAGGAGAGAGAATGAGGTGCGCTCCGTCATTTTCATACCGCGGAACTACCGTGGTGCTCCCAGCGGAGTATGCAGCTGTCGCACCACCTGTCGTGCGCGCCGCTCAGTAGAGGATTCCTAGAGGAGAGAACGGGGGAAACCGTAGGAGAGGAGAGAGAGGGGACGCGCATGCGCTGGGGGGGGGTATGGGACACGGGAGCGCTCTGTAGAGTTGAGGATTCCTAGAGGAGAGAAAGGGGGTGAGCGTAGGAGAGAGGGGGGAGAGGATGCGCATGTGCTGTGGGACGCGGGCGCCGCTCCGTTGAGTAGAGGATTCCTAGTGTAGAGAAAGGGGGTGAACGTAGGAGAGGAGAAAGAGAGGGGAAGGGGACGCACATGCGCTGTGGTGGTGTGGGACGCGGGAAGGAGGGACGGACTAAGCCCCGAGCATAAGATGCTTCGCATCTAATATGCATAACAGTTTCTGTTGCTAAAACCTGGTCATATTGAAAATAAGCGCAAGTACGCGTGGCTATATTGTTGCAAATTGTTGGTGCGATGCTTTTGGTATGTGATGATGTGAAACTTGCTGCAATACCACTGTGCCTGTCGCAGCACACAGCTTGACTGGTTGCCCACCTTCACAGGGGTGAATGGCACTGATTTTTGTTGTTGTTGTTGTTGAGATATTCGCACTCCCTTACCTGATAGGTCGTCAAGATATGCAGGAGCTGTCTGTTGAGACTGGCTTTTGACTGTCTCTGTCTGTTCTGGCTGCCTCTGCAGATTGTGAAGGACCTGACTCAGCAGATCCTGAGCTTAGAGCTGAGCAAACGTGTTGCCAAAGACGCACACTCGGATAGCGGCCTCTGCATTCGACCTCCTGGCCCACGAACCTACCGCAAGGCTAGCTGCTGCATCCTCTTCCGCAAGCCACTTGAAAGGATTCTCATCAGGTAGACTGCTTGCGCTCTCCCGCTAAACTGAAGTTCAGTAGATTGTCATTGCCATCGTTTGTGCGTGAGTGTATTGTAGGGAAGAGATTGACAGCTTTGACATCAAACGTGTTTCACGAAGTTACCGCAGGCTTCTGGAGGAGGCTTTAGGTAAAGTGGTCTTTGGAGGGGCCTTTAAGTGAAGGAAAAGTGTCAGCCACCTGACCGTTGCAAAATGCTATGGACCGAAACAACTGCAGCCATGTAAACTTCCTACATAGACGTCAGCCTTCACACGCATCTTGTAGCCAATGCATATTTCACAATTCTTATAGGAAAGGCCCTAACATCACTCCTGGTGTGGCGTGTTTCTGCACTTTACGCTAGAATTGACCAAGGTCATGTCAGCGAGAGTAGCTGGTGTGCATTCATGTCTGTTTTGCCCCCACAAGTGAGGGAAGGCAAATGAACACGATTTTCATCAAACTTAGCACTCAGGGAACACGTCTGGGCATGCTTGCATTTGGGATTTTTAGGAAAGAGTCCCATATCAGTATCTTTCGCTCCACCATGAATTAGTTGCCTCGGTAATGGGGTGACCCTCAGCAGCATCACTTGTTCTTACCCTTCACCCGGCCTGAGTGAGGGACTAGAAGAGAAACTTGGGCTAGTAGGTGGTTCATCATTATGTAGGAACAACAGCGCTAAAAACGGACGAGGACTAGTGAAGACACGAGGCCTTGACTCGCAACTAAAAGTTGCTAGTCAGCGCCTGTGTCGTGTCTTTACTAGTCCTCGTCCGTTTTTAGCGCTGTTGTTCCTACATACTGAGTGAGGGATCACGCTGGTGCTGATCTTGCTTAGCTGAGCCAGGTCATGCTTCCTGACAATTTTGCTTACGTCTTTCGGTGGATCACCTCTTACATGCACTTGCTTGGCTGCTTGCTGCTACTTTGTTGTGGCCTTGCACAGTTTCCGATTAGGAATTTTGGTAGTGACTCATCAGTTTGGCTGCTTCATATTTTATGACCTTGAGCAGTACTAATTGGCACCTTCAAAGCAAGCACGGTCAATTCACATTCTGCTGCTAAATTAGGCAGAGATGCCAGCATGCCGGGCAACAATGCTTCTGCGAAGCCATGGCTTCGTAAGAAGGCTCACTTTTTGTTTGTGGGATTATGAGGTATGAGTGGCTAATCACTCCTGTATAAAGATCGGACAACTGCACTCCTGTCAAATTCTGTTTGGGTTTCTGAAATGGAACTGTCCAGAATTCACTTTTTTGCTTATCCTTACAGTTATCTCTCAAACTCATGATTACATAAATGGGGGAAGCTTTATTGAGGTTCCATATTGCTGTTTATTTGTTCATTTATTTATGTCAATTCCTTCAATGCTGAAAAGTGCTACAGAAGGTAGTGGTAGGTAAAACGATGCATATTTGTTAGTGGGTAGTTCAAACAATAACTTCAAAATCGGACTTACATGCCAAAACACTTGGAGTGATGACGATGGAGGTGGGCATGTGGTTCCCGTTCTTTGGCCTGTGTTTGGCATGAAAGAATCGGAAAACAAGTTAGTACGACAAAAAGGGACTTCAGCATGATGACGGATGATTAGTCCGACCAGACAAGTGAGATGGCTCACTGATGAGTTCATTTTTCAGGTATGGATTATTAAAAAAAATCTTACGAAATAACGGTAAACGAGGCACTTTGCCTGCAGAGAGAAAAGATAAGGAAGTTTCAGAGTATGTTTCATGGATGATACTCCGGAAAAGTGGGAAAAAACTCACAGGGTTCTCTGAATGCATCCGCCTAAGACAACTCGAAGGCAAAAGCTATCTCCTCCTTCTTATCATCTCCTTCTTCTTATCAGTCAGTGTGTTGATCCTCCCGTGCCCCCCCTCCGAACAGCTTTCTGCACCTAATGTGGTTTTGCGCTGCCTTGATACAGGAGGCATTGCAAGCTTTCTACACCTCACCTGGACCTCCGTGATCGGCCCACCTTTGACCAAGCGACGATATCATGTGATGATGTCATCATGTGACGTCACGATGTGACATCACTGTGACGTCACGATCACGATCACGTCACAGTGATGTCACAGTGACATCATGATGATGTCACAAATTTTGGAGATCTGTGACGTCATAATGACGTTATAGGGTGACGTCATCAGGTTGTTGGATGATTTTTTGCAATCACTTGTGTTCGGTGCCGCTGATGGGGGATGCCGGCGGTCAATATTCATGTTTGATGAGGCATCTAAGGCTTTTGCCTTAATAATTAGATAAAATGAAATACTTTTACATTGAGAGCTAAGCGTACGTGCAGTGAAAGGACTCGAGCGAGTTGCATGATTTACCCGAATTGGCTGCTGCCCTTTCTGTCGCCTCTTTTGAAGGCACGAGAAGATGCCAAAGGACATTCTCAGCCCCATCGTGGCGCTCATGGACGTGACGTTGGCGCACCCACTTATGCACACGACTCCACACCTGCACCGGCATTCGAGCAGCGGGGCCAGCGGTTCTTCGGCTCGCAAGGGAAACGGCATCACCACCGTGGTGGACCCGACCGGCCAGCTGAGCCGGTACCTTCACCACAGGCGGTGGATCTGGACGGTGCAGCGGCTGCCCAGCGTACCCCTTCCCCTGCACGCCATCACCCGCATCCTCAAAACTCTGGCAAAGTGAGTGAGGCATAAGCTGGATAAATAAAGACAAGGATAATAAGGACTAGTGCTGCTTGCACTAAGTCGCAAGGTTGGGTCACAGCAGAACTGATGGGCACCTAGTTGGTCCTGGCTTGACTAGGCTTTTCTAAGTTTTGCTAGGTGTTGCTAGGCCACTTGCTACACACATCCACACACGACTGCACAGTGTTCACGTGATCTTCCTTGCTGCGCCGCTTCGAAACCCCTCTCCGAGCAAGCGCACGGTTAACCAAGTTTTGACCTCTAGTGTGTCAAACAGTATCGATTGGGTATCGATTGGCCATCATGTAGTAGCACCGAATCAACTTGGTTTCCAGTAGCCTAATTAGCTTAACTAGGCTGCTTAGTATAGTTAAGCACATTAACAACTATTTAGGTAACTAATTAGCTAGAATTTGGTAATTAATCACAGTAGTCAGGCTATCAAGCACTACGTTAGCAAATTAACCGAATTAATTATGATTACCATGGGCTTAATTAGCACTAAATGGACTCAGTCTTAATGGTGATTCTAGTTTTCTTTCTACACCACACGGACAAACCTCGTGCATAACAGCTGTGGTGTAATAATTGGTGTAAGAATTGCCAAAATTAAAATATGATTATGAGGTATGCCACTGTGGGGAACTGCCGATTAATTTTAATCACCATCGCTGCAGTGGTCAAGTGTTTATAGTGCTTGACTCCTGACCCGAAGGTCTTGTGATTGAATCCCGGCTGCCGCGGCCACACTTTGGTGGAGATGAAGTGCTAGAGGCCCATGTACTTAGATTTAGGTGCACGTAAAAGAACTCCAGTTGGTCTAAATTTCTGGTGCTCTCCATTATGGTATCTCTCATAATCAAAACGTGGTTTTGGGACGTAAAACCCCAACAATTATGATACTTAATTTTTATCACCTGGGCTTTTTAACGTACACCTAAACCTAAGTACACAAGTGTTCCTGCATTTAGACCCCATTAAAATGCGGCTGCCGTTGTTGGGAATTGAACCCACGCCTTTGAACTTAGCAGTGAGAAAAGACAAGAAAGTGAGCCACTCAGTAGAACTGCTTATGTAATTGACAACGTTTAAAGATAAGTTTGAGGGTTAGAAGCATTGCGCGAGCTCCAATCTCAACCAGATATCTGTACTGAAAGTTCGCTTAATATAAGCATTCTGCCTCCGAACACAAGTCGGGCCACTAAGAAGGCCTTAGAACTTAGTGGCTCAGTTGAGATGATTTACTTGAATATTTTATCAAATCAGTTTATCTGATTCACACTGCAGATAAAATTTCGAGAGACAAGATTAGCAGTTGCCCCTGGACCCACAGGGTTATGTGAAAAGTGCCATGCTCACGCGAAGCCTTTCACCGTGCTTATTACCTTTTCACTGCTTGAATGTACTGCAAAAGTTTTATGCCATGGGACGGGAATGTGAAGTTCTCACTGGCATAAGATGAGGGGAAGCAAGCTACTGCACTAGAGGAAAGTGTCAAACTAGATTGCTTGAATCACTTTAACCCTTTCACTGCCAGGTTTTTTTTTGACATTCCTCTACACTCCCCGTCTTTTTTTTTATGTGCATGTTATGCAGCAGTGTAGTAGCATGATCTTCGGGACATGTAAGCATTTTTATTGGGGATTGTCTCATCAAATAAAAAGTTACACTCATTACGAGTAAATGAACAACTGCAAGCAAGTCACTGGCTGTTTACTAATTATATATAATTAGCCTTTAATTCAGAGTGGCAGAGCCACTAATTATGCGCTTTCTTTGGAGCCCGAATTCATCAAGAGCTCCTGAATATTTGTCCTTCAAATAGCATGTGCACATGGCACGATGACTCGCCGTGACTGCGCTGCCGAGACGCTGGCAAAGAGATGTGAACTGACGCAGATGTAGAAACGTGGGCTCCATCTGTTGTCAAAAATTTGTTTATATGTCCTCCTCATCAACGGCGCGAGATGGCTGCAGTATATTTTTTTACACGATTGTCTTGTGAGTGGCAGGGAGTGATTTAAAGAGGCAAAAGGAGTATACTCGTTATTGGCAGGGCTTGTGCGCGTGGGGTCGCTTGTGTTCTCTCGGGATCGGCAGTGGAACAGTTAAATATTTCCCAGCTTCTGATACAAGCGCACTGGAATCAGTTGTGGGAAAGTAAACTGCCTCTGCCATTTTAAATGTGTTCTTTACTGAAAAGGCTAAGTTTTAAAACGAACCCATCAGTGTGTAATGCAAGGTTTTGTTGACTTGGAGGTAGTCTAAATAAAATCTTCACCTTGTGCAGCCTAAAAGCCCAAATTTAGTATGGCCTCATTCCCATTTAGCAGCCAGGAAGTGCATGTACCTGCCAACACTCCCGATTTTCCCAGGAGGCTCCCACATTTTGAGCAGTCCTCCTGATTGTACGGCCATGATCATAAATCTCCTGAAGAACAGGGTCAGCACCACTGTGAAAAGAAAATAATAACTAAGCATATCGGTTCTGAAATTTTCTGATTGCATCGGGAATGCTTAAATCACTTTTTCCACATTAGAGTGGTGTCATGCGGAAAAGCGCATTAAGATTGACAAGGGGCTACTGGCTGGCAGCAGATTTTGTCCCTTAACTATGCATGTGTACATGCGCCATGTAATTACGAGTGCCGATGTGATCGCTGACAGCTGCAGAATTTACTGGCAATCATGTGTTGATGATGTCGCTGAAGCACTGAGAAACAGTAAATTAATGTGTACAGCCGCCCACTTTTTTAACCTGAACGCGCGAGCGTCGATCGCCCAGTCGATTAGCGGCGAAATGAACGAGAATACGTGCATGGCTGCCATGAACAGTCCTGTATTGCTGTCTTCTGCTAAGCTGTTTCGGGAACCGGGCACCAGGATGCCCGGAACAGACGCTTACAGACTCGGCAGTCGACGCTCGCGCGTTCAGGTTAAAAAAATGGGCGGCTGTACACCAGGTTTCTTCTGTTGCGTTCCCATGTCGCATTGCACTGTTGCGTCCCCCCTCCCCCGCATTACGAATCCCCGAATGTCGAGGTCGACAGGTTGGCAGGTATGTAAAAATATCTTTTCTTAATTCTCTGCACAGGATGCGCCTGGAAGAAGGCTTTCATTTTGCTCACTCAAGCTCGGGCATCTTGAACATGGCCCTGGAGATTGAAATGAAGGTAAGCCTTCAAAAGCAGTTCTTAGTTTTGCGCCTCACTGCTTTGCGTGAAACTGGTGCGGTCTCATCATTTTTATGGCATACCATCTTTCAGCAGCTGCTCTAATGCTTCGTCCTTCCTTTTCCCTCTCATTGTTAATTTATAATGAAGAACTAGGGAGTTGGTGTTGTATGTCTGACGTCAAATCTGTTTTCTTTCATTGCAGAATACAGTGACAGGGGGCTCCTCAGAAGCCTCCCTGCTTCCCTGCGTGGTGCAGTACATGCTGTTTCCCCCTCACTCAAACACCACAATTCGGGAGAGGTAAGTTCTAGGGATAAGTGAATAGTAAATTTGTAGTACCTCGAAGCAAGTTCGAAGCATGTAATGATTTGGTCAAATAATTTGGAATCGAATACTTCACATAGTACCGTAAAATCCCGTGTATAGTCCGGACCAGCATATAGTCCGAGGTGTATTTCAGGGATAGCAAACGCGAGAAAAAAAGTTTTAACCCTAATATAGCCCGAGCAAAACGGAAACTAAATACATTTATCACAGACTTACTTACTGTCGTCTGATGCACTTTATTCCGAAACTCCCTAGTCAGAGATGTCCTCCCACAGCACTTCATGTTCAGTGCCATCAAGGGCGTTTGAAATCGAGCACTTCTTGAAGGCACCACGAACGAGTGCCTCGGGAATGCAGACCAAAGCTTTGGCGATCCATGTGCACAGCATTGCTGGCGAGGCCCGTCTCAGCCGTTCGCAAAGGGTAACTTCTGGCCCTCCGGACCTTATCCACTCCATATACATGCGCTTGATGTGGTCCTCAAATGGTTTATTTAGGCACACATCAAGCGGTTGCAGCTGGGATGTCCTCCTGGGGGCGACGACGTGCTCGGCGTGCGAGAGTCGCGCAGCAGTCGCTTCACGGACGTGACACCGAAACGCGTCGAGCACGAGTATCGATGAGAGCCCTAGCAGCGCTCCGTTGCTCCCGAACGAAGTCTCAATTACCGTTAAAAATCGGAAAACGCTTGATTTTTCGGCCCCCGGAAACTTCTTCTCAGGCCACGGCACACAAGGAGAGCTTCCTCCTGTTTCCCCCCAACCGCGAATGCCTCGCTAGTCTACGCTGCACTGCCGCCCCGCAGCACAGTTGCCGATGGCTGTGGCAGCTATCATCTTCCTTTTAAAGACAGCCGAATACTGCTTTCGCGGTCCTCGGTCCCTCGGTCCTCACATAGCGTAGAATCGTGACCGTCGTGATGTACTCCAGCAACGCTAGTGCCTAGCGCTACCAGCGCTACCTAACGCAGAGGCCTGATGATGATGATAGCACCGCGCAATGCCGATACCGAAACTGTGAATTCTCGGCTGAAAATTCTTGGGATCCGTATATAGTCCGGGGCCGAAATTTCGCATCATAAAAACTAGAAAAAAATCCTGCACTATAGGTATATATGCGGGTTTTTACGGTATATGTCACATAGTAAAAGGAAATTGAGGATTTTTATCATGATCCAACTAACTTGCACAATATTTTTAAAAACTGGAACTAGGCTTGTGTTATTATCATTTTTTTTTTTCAAAGCGAATTCAAAGCACATTCGAATAGTACCAGAGTTTGAATAGTAGCAGGGTGTAAGCTATAAGCAGTAAAGTATGTTATGTGTTAAAATTTGACATACTTAGCCTGTATAGTCCCCTATAATGCACTTTTTAACATAAAAAAAAAAAAACATTAATCAAAGTGCAGGTGATGTGGCCACTCAACCATCATGTGTGGCTTTGTGGCAGTGCGGATTTCACCTGATTAGGTAGTTTCACAGCACAGTGGCCCCGTGCTGGTTGAAACCACCTTTTCAAATTTCAGAAATTTTATATTCGTGTCAAAGCGAGTCCGAATACTGTAATATTTGTTTGAATATTCGCACAGGCCTAGTGACCTCACATACCGTTAACCATAGAGGCAGTAGTGCGATGCTCGTGTGCTTTAGCATATCCCCCATCAAGGCGCATCCTTCTTTTTGGAATTGCTGTTCACTAGTTACTGTCACAATTTTAGTACACACATGTACTGTATGCACCTTAGAGCACTTGTTTTTGCCCCTTTAACAGCCATGTCGCATTTACACCTCACAGTTCATGGCCTCATACTAAACTTGCCACAATCGCCTAGGTGCTTTGGCCATATCTGGCCCTTGCGCCAAGAACCACCAAATCATAAGGGTCTTTTAACCGTGCTGGTTTACTGCATGGAAAGTACGGTAATATCATACCTGCTGAAGAGTGTGCCTGCATGAACTTTACTGTGTGGAAGCTTTTTCCAATATACAGTCAGCAGCGAATCATGCCAGAGGTGGCTTGTACTTGGCTGGTCATAAATTTCATTGATCCTATTGCTGTGATGTTGAGTGCTGCCATGCATTCTTCCTATAACAATATTAGGTGATTTTAGTTTTTTCGTGGACTTCTTTGCGTTAGCATTTTACCCGATCACAGGCCATCACAAACTTGAGTGGCCTGCACAAGTGGTGCCATCTGGTGGTGGAGTGCGTAACCAGACAAGCACATAACATAAACAAGTGTGTTCTACTTCACTGATAGCGCAAATTTTTGGCAGCAGCGTAATTCCGAGTGAGTTTGCTTTAGAGCTTTTTAACATCAAGGACACTTGGTGACAAGGTTACATCGTAATCGGCAGGTAGCTATTGTACTCTGGAAAAACTGGAATTAGCCACTGTCGTCATCATCACGTTTCTGTATGCATCGAGGAACTCCTTCAGCTAAAACGTGTTTGGGAACTGTAGTACACAAATACGGAACAGAACCATATCATATAAAGTATGGTTATCACTGTAACTTGCTCAAATGTTCTAATATGTTGTCAGTTGACAACATGCAAAATATCATGCTGACACTGTGCCAACATGGAGGTGAGGCTTACTCGCGAATTGAATACCTCCCGACGCTCGTAGCCTCTCGGATGACGAGGACAACGAGATGGAGACGGCCGAGGCAGACGGCGAGCTGCAGTTGGTCACCGAGTGCTGGGTGGAACCGCAGTGTGGCGTTGTGGTCAACTGTCCAGTCTCCAGCTCCTACCTGGACGGCAAGCAGTACACCGAGATCCCGAAAGCTGTGAGTGATCCTTTGCCTCCTGCTCCTCGCGCTTTTAGGGGTTGTCTGCACAAAGGTTAGCTGCGTCTTCTCTGACTTATCGAATTGCATTGTTGGGTGAATTGGAACTTACTTGGACCTTACGAGCGAGATAAAAGAAATTGGAAAGTTGGCACTTTCTTTGGCACGGAACTTGTTTGCTGAGGCAGCACCAATCTAACTGAACAATTAACTAATTAAGAAAATATGATTAATAACGTTTTCTTTTAGGGTACATATTGAACTTTACAGATTGAAGATGGGGAGTTCTTGAGGCATGTAGCTCTTCGGAAAAAAGTTTTTATACCTCCACTAGTTTTGAGATATGCGTAATCAAAGTTGTGGTAAAAAATGCATTCTTGCTCCAAATACTCTTAAAACAAAAAGATAATTTTCTTACTGATAAGCAAGAAAATAACTTCTACATGAAAGTGCTTCATCATGCAGTTTGAGAAAGCGCATCTTAGAAAGTGATGCCATCCTCAGAATACATGCTGACTAGACGTGCCTACTTGTACTCACTGGCTACAGTTTATTATTTGTGGCATGTGCTGTAGTATGATTAATAGAAAGAATAGGTCAGTTATCTGGTAGGATTTCCTGGGAAAATAATGTCTGCTTCTTAGATTAATTTCTGCTGAACGAGTAGAATTATATTGCATGCCACAGGCAATGTGAAAATTTTCTCTTGTTAAAAAAAAGGCACCCTATACGAGCAACTTACTTGAGCAACTTGTCAGAGCAACTTGATCTGAGACTGCAGTGCCTGCAGCGATTTAGAAGGTCTCCGATAAAAACACAATGACTGTCACTGTCTTCATCAGCATAATAGAACATTTGGTCAGATAAAGTGACAGGCAACGCAAACCCGCTTTCTCTTATGCTCTATTAACTGGCAATTTTAGTTTAGTGCTCACAACGGCCTTGCAAACACATCGCGCAAGCGAGAGCAAGGCTGCACATATGTTGAACCTATGAAAGATGCGTGCGTTTGTGCACACACGGGATGCGCACACTAGATCTCGGTGGTTACATTGCGCCTGCAACAGCTTTTGCGTAATTTACCGACGACTCTCTCGCGAGATCTTGACCTGCCGAAAGCAAAACAGACAAGATGGCCACGACTGATAGCGGCATGGGGTTCATGGCACCGAATGTAGTCTGTATGAATTTTTCATTGCCCATGATTTGGAGCTTATGTAAGTAGCTGAACCCAATTGGCAAACAGAGGCAGTGGACTGTGATCGCTGCTAAGCCAGGAGCACAATGCACCATGACTGGGCACTGTCAGTTCCTGCACGCCGGCTATTTTGCCAGAAAAGCATTCCTACAAAGGAACAAGCACCCTGATCGTGACATGAAGCACCGCAGCAGATTTGTGGATTGTGTGCGGGATGTCATGTATATAATCCCTTTGAATTGTGGTGGTCGCTACGTGGGTCAAATTGGCAGATGTCTGACTGATCGCTAGGCAAAAGCATGCCAAATGTTAGAAACAAAAGGGATTGTTCTAGCCATGTATTGTAGTGCATGTGGATGTGCCTCCGTGTTCCACCAAGCTAAGGTGATTTTCTTGCACACGGACAGCCCTCATTGCTGCGGAAACAGCTTGCATGCCTCGTGAAGAATGCCCATGCATAATTAAGAAAGCTGGCGTTCCTGGAAGATGTCGTCACCTACGGTGGAGGTCTTTCGGTATTTAGCTGTTAGCAATCCTTGTTCTTTTGTTTCTTTTTTTCTGTTCTCTTCCTACAAAATGTCTGTAGGAAACAGGGAAACCTTCAGTTGGCAGTTAGCGCTCATCTTCGGTGTCTCTCTGTCCCTCATGCTGCTTTGCGCTGCACCGCCTGAACAAAAAAAAGAAGTTCAACTAGCCCAAACGCCCAAACCACTACTTGTCGTCGGAAATGGTTGGTTTGTCTCGTGCCTTGGCTTGAGTGTTGCATCACCAATATCGGTTATTACAGCTTAAGGGGAGATGCGAGTCAAAAAATGCCTGTTTTTTTCAAAAAATACATATTTTCGTTTTTATTTGCTTTCACAAGTTTAGTTTCTAACTGGTGACCCTAGACCAGGCCCGGCGAGCCGCCGCGGCCAGTGGAGCCCTACAAGAGGGCACCACCCGGGATTAACCACGGACTGTCACTTTGAAATAAAGTTTATTCTCTCTCTCTACTTTCACGACAAAAAACTGAAGATTGTAATTGAACTCGAAGTAGGTCAAAATCGCTTCTAAAGAGCACAAGGTGGCTACTAAAAATCTAAGAAGTCCTGATTGTCTAGAGTCCCCTATAAATTGTCACCTGGCTGCTTGCCATTGCATTTCGCATGAGGGGTTCACTAATGTCACATGCTCAAAATAACCATGATTGCCAAGCTCTCATGATGGAATAAATCATCTTAAATGACAAATCCTTTCCGCATAGATGAGCTTTCACTTATACCTTTAAAATGCGTTTTTCTCAAGATACAATTCTGGGCAACTTCATGAGTTTTTACATCATGTTTTTGGTACTTCTGATAGCCAGATCGGGATGAAATTGTGCCCACATATTTCTTAACATGTGCAGAGTGCAAGTATCTACTTTAAAACTTGATATCACCTAATATAATTATTACGAACCTAAATTAAGCAATTAGTATAGTCTGAGCATTCTAAGGCTTCTCACATTACAATATTTCTTGTTCCATTAAAATGTCTTATATGCGCTTTCTTGATAGTTATTTGCATTCTACAAATAATGTGGAGCAATATGAGCCAATAATGGCTCAGAACAATAAACATTTACTGGCAAAAGAAGAGTCTACAAAAAGAATTATATTTTACACATTGTCGTGGCACAAAACGAAAACTGTACAACTTACTATAAAACTAATTACATATTTGAAATCAGCATAAAATCCTATATATACAGCAAAAATTTCACTACCTTAGGCTACAGATTAACGCAACTTTTTTTTCCGAATCGCATCTCCCCTTAATGCTTTGCCACTAGATGGCGTGAAGCAACACTCAAAGGCAAGCCTGTTGACCCTCAGGTGCAATGCACGTTTCATATGCTGCACATGGTAGACTAATGCTGTAGGAGACAGCCTCAAACGTAGCGTACGCTGTGTGTGGCACCATGTGCTATGTTTGAGGCTGCCTGTGGGCCCCCCCTTCCCTGCTCCCTTGTACAGTAAACCCTCATTCACTCGAACTCTGATATTTTGAACTTGAAGTCAATTTTTTCCTTGCTAGGTGTCAATGCCATGTGTTTTTCACCCCTTATCTCAAATAGCTTTTGTTCCTGACTTCGGGTATCTTGAAATTTTGGGCTGCAAAGGTCATTACCCGGAGGTTTCCATACTTGACAGAAAGCAGTGATATTGCCAAGAAGCAAAAATGAAATTCTGCAACCAGGACAATGTCAAATTAAATTATATTAATGAATCCTAGCCGATGCCTTTTGGTTGTACCTAGTTGCACCATATCACAATATATTTCGGGAACATAGCTCCCAGTGAGGCATGCCTCTACACTTTGCATTGCCAGAGATAACTGCTTTTGCAGAGCCGTTATTTTTGCCCCGTTAACGAGAGTAAAACATGAGACACAACTTCCGCCAGACTTTGCAGCGCGTCATGCCCCTTATCTATACTTTTTTATTCTGCCGTGCACGGGTCGCCTAGGTAACAATAAGGCAATGCCGATTGCAGCCACTCCTCGCAAGTGGGCAGCGAGCGAGGTGACGACATTGCTAGCCAAACTGGACCAATGCGCTTCTGCTTATTCTTTTCTTCTTCTGTCTATCACAGCTTATGCGCGTTCGTCAGTTGCCAGCTCAGGGTAGCAAAGCATCAGCTGTCGTCACAATGCCTGCTCACTAATGCACTGCGAGCCAGTGCTTCTTTGTTTTGCAACAGTGCAGACTCAGTGCACCTTTGAGTGCATCTGCACTGTCGGCCTGTGTTCTCCTGGGCCACTGAAGGTTAGTCTTTGGGGCAGTAGATGCATCTGTGGAAGTGGTAGATATGGCAGCATCCTATTATCACATCCTCAGCAATCGAGCCTCTGTGGAACACCATTGGTCACGCTGGCCAATCTGTCGCACTAGACTGTGGAGTGTTCACTTCTGTGCCACACATGTTCCCAGAAGGTCCATGAAGGTTGTGGCTTGATGAAAACCTTCGCTTTATATTCCTTCTGTGGTAAATCGTAGACAGTGCTTCACTTATGGGCATTCTGTTAAAGGCGTGACAGTTTGGTCTTGTCCGCAGTTCAGTTTTGGTTTTCCATATGCAATTGGTGCACACAGTGTGGCTGTAATTTTTCTCATGTTTCGTGCAATGCAGGTCAGGGGAAAACGCGTTCTCACTTGACCAGTTTCCTCCTCTGTACGAAGCGAGTTTCAGCCTAAACGTCCAAGTCTTGGAAGGGATTAATGCATGCATAGATATGACGATCACCGGGAAGGGTGACGTGGAAAACTCCAAAGCAAGTCATGAGCTAGGTAACTTTAACACACATTTAATGCAATAGCATTACCGAGATCACACAACGGGGCTAGGCATTGTGGGCTGCCATCAAAAACATAGGAGGTGAAAAGAAAGAATATAGGTCAAATGGTAATTAGAAGGCAAGCGTGTGTGACTACATCAACCTCATGGGACAGCACGCCATGGCCTCCTCAGTTCGACACTAAGTATACTCTTACTCACATTGCCAAATACATCACTCTTGCAAGAGGGCATTCATGTCTGAAGAGGAAATGATTTCTGCTACGGTGAAGAAAAGGAACCGCGAGGCTCAATTCTCATGCAAGCTTCAGGCTGCCAGAAAGCATTAGCAATGTGCTGATTGCGTGGAAGCCACATCGGCATCAAAGAATAAACATTTTGTTTTGTTTTTTTTTTCCCCCTAACATTTTTATCGGCCTATGTCAAATTTGGCTCCTCTGTACAGTCATGGTAGTGGCTTCTTTCCAGTTTGTTTTTTCATTTGATTGTAAGTGCACATTTTTCAGGACAAAGAAATTAGTGGCCCTCTTCCCGTGGTGTGGTTTTCATTTAAAGCTGTGAATTACAGCAAAATTTTTTCAGCATTTCTTTGAATTTGGTTTCTTTCATGTCGTTGTTAAACATTATTCAACTGAAACTTTATTCATGTTAAAATGACATTTCGTATGATAAAAAAAAAGTTTGTAAAGGATCTAAAGGTTATCACATTTTAATAAATATTGCTTAATTTTGCTTCCTCAAACCTACTTCTCATCACATGGAACTGACATTAGCCAGAATTGTGCTTTAAGTGTCATAGAAAAGGTTTTCTTTGTGCTGAGAAAAAAAGAACTGTAGCAAAACACGAAGAAAGGAGAAGTCCTTTTTGTGTGTTAGTGAAGAGAACCATATGCAAAAATGCAAACAAAATAAGCTACTAACTTGATGAATAAGAAGAAAGTGAAAGATTGGACAGTTCAATTTCACAGCTTCGGGTAAGATGATAGAGAAACAGCTGAGGAATTAAGGATGAGTCCGCTTGCGAAAATTCTGTCTCCTGCTGTGTATGAACGCCCAACAAATGCTTGCAAGGCCGTTTGCAACAAGGCTGATTCATGTAAAACGGTTAGGTTGAACCGGCAGACACTGTGAGATAAGGATTGGCAGTGTTAAGAACAATTCATGTGGCAACCCTAGCTGCAGGGTCTCTGAGACTTAAAGTATGTGTTTTCTTCACTGTCAGTATGATGTCAATACACTGTCAACCACTTGCATACATAGCATTAAGTATGCACAGCCCTTGGGTACTTCGATTAAAGGGGTACTCACACAAAATTTTGCGGCCTAGACAGCCTGCAGGGATCGATTCCCATGAACATGCGTATATCATCTGCAAAATATCAACAGCGAACACAGCTTGGAAGGTATTTTAAATTAATTTTGAAGTTTGCGTGCGTGATCGAGCACCGCCCACTCAAAAGTGACCCATAGTGACCCCCCTCCCTACTTCCCTCACGTCACCACGCTGCAGTCAATACAACAAGTTATGATGACATCATAGCTGCCATTTTTCTTTTTGCCGCGTTTGCTCCAGCAGACTAGTGCACGGCAGCTGCTCGCGAGTCCGTGGCTGCGGTGGACATGTTGAAAGTTTTGTGTTTGGCGGCACTGCTGTCCTGTTTCCTTGTTCAAACGAACTTCTTGATGCTTACCGGGTCGGAAGTGCGTCACAGTTCTGTGTGCTGAGATGGTCGAGCGTTGCACCCGCTAGGTGGTGATAGTTGCACCCGGCAGCTTGTCGTTTTTGGAGCTCTCTCAAACCGAAACTGAAACTGGTCGGTAATGAGGAGCTTGTAATTAATTATCTGTCACGTGCTGCAGCAAACAATGTGCCGGGTTATGACTAATAGGCCCCCAGCAACACATTGCAGCAAAAAAACGTGAGGCCAAAATTTTTGTGTCAGTGCCCCTTTAAGTGCATGTCAAAACCTCAGGCGTTTAAAATTATCCAGGATCGCCGGATTACAGCATCTCACATACCAGGTCTCTTGTTTCGGGATTGATTTTATCTGCAAGAGCATATCTTAGCGCGTCCAGCCAAGATTTCAGAGGAGCTGTGAACGACGTACAGTGACCAAATTGCACATGTGCTGACACTACCATACTTGCTTGCTTACTGCCGTCCGCCGCTGTGGTGTACCGGTGACGGTACTTGGCTGCTGACCCAAAGGTCACGGGTTCGATCCTGGCCGTGGCGGTCGTATTTCGATGCAGGTGAAATGCTAGAGGTCCATGTACTGTGCAATGTCAGTGCATATTAACGAACACCACATGGTCAAAATTCCCGGAGCCATCCATTAAAGCATCCCTAATAATCATATTGTGGTTTTGGGACATAAAACTCCAAACATTATTATTATTATTGCTTACTGCAAGCAGCATGCCGTACTTACTGATATACTACCGCTAATTATCACTAATTACCCAGCCACTGTTGGCATAGACTATGGCTAATGTCAGCTAGGGTCGGCTAAAAGGTGATAATGTTGATTGAATGATTGCTAGTGTTCACTGAATGTTGGTAAATGTAGGCTGTCCAATTCGGCAACAGGAACATTGTCTTCATTCAATCTAATCCAATGATGGTGTCGCATATGCACACAACCTGGGTTTGTTTGCCTGAAAGATTTTTTAAATCATATTCTAGATGACCTACATTGAAACAGTGTTGAAAGATGAAAGCCACACCCGTGAATAGGATGCACTCGCAACATTCAGGTCTTACAGTGTGGCCGGCTTTCCTTTTTTTTTTTTACATCGTGCGCTTCTTGAAATTGCCCTCTTTTGCGTTTCTTGACCACGTGCGTGGGCCTGCTAGGCCGAACTGATACCCCTGGCATGCTCCGTTTTATCAAGGACCCCCATGCTTCGTGTGCAACATCGCTCAAGTTTTTCTGGGAAAACACTTGTGCAGCGGTCGCCGATAGATTGTGCGTCCGGGAACGGCGCCCTTATCTTGGAATTGTTCTCGCACGACGACGCTTCTTCGGGCGGCTTGCGCTAAGAAAGCGGCGCTTGCCTTGTCCCACCGCTCGCGCGTCATACGCTTTTCATGAGAGATCCTTTTGAGGTTCGGGTACCTTTGTGCACAGATCTGTTTCATGGTAGGCTTGAAGTGGTTCTCGAGGTGGGCCGTCGATGCAATGCCCAAGTTGTGCTTTAAAAGAAACGAGACTTACCATATAGAGATGTTGAGGTTTGCATCATCTTCTTGTACATCTGAATGTTTTTCATTCGAATGGATTCTTTAATATTTCGCGCTCTTCAAAGTAATACACTGCATTCATGAACAAACTTTAGCATTTGTAAAATTCACGTAGACTACTGTATATGCACGAATTGTATCAGATGCAGTGCAAACAATTGGAATATCAGCAGCAGCGATTTCGGGTCTCTTGAAGAGTAGAAGAATTCAGCAGTTGTTTGCAGGCAGTATGGAAGAAAAGTGCAGGGACAGCAATTATGCCCTGAAGTTTGACAAACGGACCAATTAATTGATGAATAGACATTGCATACAATTGGTTGACGTAGCTTTTCTCATGCACTGACAGAAATACTTTATTGGCAGGTACGAAAGTTATGAAAGAAGTGTGCAACACAGCTGAAAGGTTTTGAAATTGCTGGTGCCTGTCGTTGCAGCGTTAGCTTATCAACATAGCCAATGGGGCTCTTTGTTGATATGATATGATATGGTATGATAGGATATGATATGATATCGTCTTGTGTTTTGGAACAGGTGATGAGGAAGCCAATAAATGATTGATAATGCTTTGCATAATTTCAAAGCCGCATGTGGCCCCTTTAAAAATACCGCAGGGTATGGCTCCAAGTCAGTCTAGAAAAACTGGGATTCTGCACACAACATTAATGGATTAATGCCAAACTGCTATTGTAATTCGTCCCTATTGTTAATTCGACCCCGTTACAGTTGAAACCACTAACTTTGTGCTGAGCATCGGAACAATGTGGCCATCAAACGAATGTTCAAACCATCAAACCGTGCAAAACAGCTGCAACTGGTTCAAATTAGCACCAGCCCGAATCAGCAAGCTCCTGAAATCCTAAATTCAATATTCGAAAGGAGTAGGCTTGTGCGAATAGTGAATTTTAGGTTCGAAGCGAATTCGAAGCGAATAGTGATTTTGGTCGAATAATTTCGAATGGAATTCGAATAGTATTTATATCACATATTATAAAGAAAAATGGCATATTTGTCATGACCTAACCTTCATAATATTTTTTAAAAAAATTGAAGCAAGGCCTGTGCAAATGCAATTTTTTACTTCAAAGAAAGTGGAAACAACTTTGAATAGTAGCAGGATTTGACTTTCAGTTGAAAGCACGCGATAGCCTGTAAAATATGTTAAGCTTTAAAATTTACTATACTTAGAGCATATGAGCAGGTATAACAAGCTTTTAAATTTAAAAAATGAATCGATGTGAGGGTAATCTCTTCATTTAACCATGATGTGGGGCTTCGCGGCAGTGCAAGTCCCCTGGGTACGTGTTTTCGCGGCTTAGCACCACTTCACTGCAGTGAAACCACCTTTACAGGGGTTACATGCGGACTAATGTGCATCTATTCGTTCGTTTCGAATACTTCGAAATTTTCTATAATTTAAATTCGAATCGAAGCGAATTCGAATACTGCAATATTCGTTCGAATATTCTAAGCATTCGAATATTCGCACAAGTAAAGAAAGGAGGCTTTGAAGTGCTGTTCTAGCCATTTAAAGTAGTTTCTTGTTTTTCTTTTTTTTTAAAGTTTTTGCAAGAGCTGTGGTCGTGTAGACTATGCCTTCAGAAATGTTAACATTATTTCTCTAGGGAAGTGCACCGACTTTCTTTCAATCCAGGCTGTCAGAGTGTCACTTGCACCTCTCACTACGCGTAGGCCAAATCTTTGAAAAACAAAGCATTACTCTTACGTGGGGTTGTGCAGTACCTGGTTTAACACTGCTGAGACTCTGGTGACACAACCGCTTCGCAGCACTGCATGTCTGACCAGGGGGACCTGAAAAGACTGGCAAGCACAGAAACTTGCGCGCTCACAAAAGCAGTTTTGTGCACTACCACACATTTAGGATTGCCATGTTACTCAAGTGAATCTGTGGCGCACACCACAGGCCTCTTCTAGACTTTATGCAGGAAACTGAACTGCACAATTATGTGTAGTGTTTGTTTTGATGCCGTACGGAAAACTAGTGAAAATGATTGTAATATACAAAATGATGTGAAAGCTGCGCAATTTTCTGAATTCAATAGAGAGACGTATGAAATAGCAGTTTTGCAGCCATGGTAGGGAATTATGGGTGGTACATGGGATATTTATAAGATTCAGCCTGGCTTTGTCGAGAAAGTTAGCTCCTTGCTTCCCCTTGTGGTTCTTTGTGATGTTCATGGCACTGTTTGGCCATTTCTGGCCCTTGTGCCATTAAACAACACATGTGATAATTTTTCTGGGTGATTCATCTGTTGCATGTTAAACATGTTGCACAGCATTTCTTTAGAGCAGTGGAGTGTTATCTCTTGACAACTACTTAAAGGGGTACTGACACAAAATTTCACGGGCAAGATAGCCTGTGGTATCGATTCCCGTGAATATGCGTATATCATCTGCAACATATCAACAGCGAATATGGCTTGGAAGGTATTTTGTATGAATTTTGAAGTTTGTGTGCACGATCGAGCGCTATATGCCACACCTTGCGGCATTGACATCCTCGAAAGTGACTCGACGGTGAGCCCCCTACTTCCCTCACGTCACCACGCTGCGGCCAACACAAGTTATGATGACATCATAGTCGCCATTACTCTTTTGCCGCGTTTGCGCTAGCAGACCACTACTCAGCGGCTGCTCGCGAGAGCGTGGCCGCGGTGCATGCAATGAAAGTTTTGTGTTTGGTGACACTGCTTTCCTGCTTCCTGATGTGGACTGTGCGGAAGCGCGTCATAGTTCTGTGTGCTGACGTAGCCAAGTGTTGCACACGCTAGGTGGTGATAGTTGCACCCGGCGGCTTGTCGTTTTTGGAGCTCTCTCAAACCGAAACTGAGACTGCTCGGTAATGAGGAGCCTCTAATTAATTATCTGTCGCGTGCTGCAGCGAACGATGTGCCATGTTATGACTAACAGTCCCCCCAGCAATACATTGCAGCAAAAAAAACATGAGGCCAAAATTTTTGTGTCAGTACCCCTTTATGTCTGCTGCACGTATAGGCATTCAAGCTGCAGAAGTGTGTACATATCACTTGATCTGGACAGCATCTGGACAGCGATTCACACTATGGGCATCTAGGCACTTTAGACACCTTAAAAAGGCTATTTGTTTTATTCCTAATGTTTCAAAACAACACGATGGTATCAATAAGAGAATAAAAATGGCTAATCATTACCACGCAGTAAACTTAAGTGAGTGTGTTCAGCTAAAATGTGCAACCAAAAGGTTATTCGAGGTTATAATGGAAATTGTAAGGTTATAATGACTTGTAATTTCGACGTTAGATGAAGCACTGCACTGATATGTGCATGTAGACCTGGACTTTCTCCAGTAATTTTAGTACCAGGCCATGGTGTATACTGAAATACTGTGCCTGGCTAGCAGCGTGTAAGTCTCTGCAAGCGTATGAGAGGGTACTCTCAAGAGATCACCGGCTCAAGGTGAAAGTTCAGAGATAGGACGCAGACTTATTGTTCTTCCCTTGTGGCTTTGTTACGAGGGGACAGGATAACGAGAAACAATAGAACGATACACGAGAAGAGGGCAGCAGCTCTTGCATTGACATTCACCTTGAAGGCAGGTACTATTGTACATATGTATATCAGCTGTCCCTGACACAACTTCTGTTCCCCTTGCTTCTTGGAAGGCTGCTTAGGTAGAAATGCAAGAAGCAACAGGCAGGGGATGTACATGGTGCTCTCCTTAGACGTTGTCTATTTTAGCCATTTATTCAAGGGGTTAAATCGTCTACTGTAGCCCATTCAATGGTTGCACGTAGGTAGCACAAGGTGCCCAGACTTCGTTTACCTGACTCTCGTAAACCTCTACCACTAGCCGAAATGTCGGGCCATGAAAAGCCGGGTATCACAAAGCAATGAATGCACTTCAGAGCTTCATATCGGATAGGGACATATCTGATGAATATTGATGCCGACTCATTTGGTTTCATTCTGAGTTTCTAATTCGTGTGTCTGAAACAACCTTGTGTACTCCAGGCACCTTGGATTTCATTTCAGCTGGAGATCTTAAGACTTTACAGTCGAACCCGTTTATAACGAACTCGAAAGTGCCGCGAAAAGTGGTCGTTATATCAGTAGTTCGTTGTATATGGACTCGCCCTTAAAAACGTGCACTTAGCGACCAAACAGTTTTATTTTTCTGCGTACTTTTACTAAAAAGTGCTAACAACCCCCTCCGGTGACAAGTTAGGCCTTTTACCGTGTTAAGCGACGCCCGCTGCGTGCTCACGAGTGCACAAGTGAATTTAACCACCTATGCAGTGAACTAACGCCGTTTCACTAAAGCGCGGTCGCCAAGTGAAGCCGATCATCCCTGGCTAGTTGCTTGCAGCGCGTCGCCTACTCGGCCCACGCCGTTATTGCCGGGCCGTTTGCTGGCTTTTGTATGCGCGCGTTTGTGCGTTATTCGTGCATGCTTCACTCCGGACCGTGCACGGGTGTGGCGAGTAGCCTGTTCGTCCAACACGACGAAGACAAGCATATTACAAGCAACGCGCAAGCGGACTCGCACGACGGGGCGGCGGCGGCGGCGAACTTGCGAACGGCAGCATCGCGCGCTTGTGTTGCGGTTACTCCGCACGGTTTACGCCACACGCGCAGCGGAACAGATAGCTGCAGATGACTGCGATAAGGTTGTCGGCGATTAGTCATAATGGCACATTCATCGCCAGCCGCCACCTCACCTTTGCTCTTTTATCCTTGAAGGCATCGTCGCAATCGCGCGGAAGTCGTAATCATTGATAGGCCGGTCGTTGCAGTTACCTAAAAGACACAACACCTTTTGCGGCACGTTGTGGTTTCGGCGAGCTGGCGGTCGGAGCGAACTTTTAAGCTACGAAAAGTTATCGTTTGTTGCATTTGTGGCTTCTTGCGCTCCAAGGCGTTGTTTGGTTCATCGTAGATGTAGAGAACGGCGTCAGAAAACGTTGCCGTGCGACAGCTAACCGCAAGGCTTCATGCTGCCTCCTAATTTTTTTTATTTTTTTCCCCCTCACTGCCGTTCTGCCAGTGAAGAAACGCCTGGAAAGCGAGCGGCCTCGCTCGCAGGGCCCGAAATCTGCGTGCGGTGCTCGCGGCCTATGACACCGTCGTCGCGACTGAACAGCAGCGGGGAAGGGGCACGTGAGCGCGCGCCTCTCTCGTGCTTTAGAATGCCTGTTCTAACTTTTTTTCGCTTCGTATGCGCCATATTTTTACCGCGACCGTGTCCGAAGTGTTCGTTGTAAAAGTAGGAGGCCTTGAAAAACGTTCGCTATATGTGGACGCAGTTTCAATGGGTAGCATAGGAAAATCGTAAGTGCGCCGAAATATGGTCGTTATAACCGATAGATCGTTATATCTGGGATCGTTATAAGTGGGTTCGACTGTATTACTTTATGCAAATATTTATACAGTAGGCATATTTAGTTGGTACTGTTCAAAAAAAAAAAAAAGTTGGGGTAGTTGCTACAAGCAGTCCATATACCTGTAAGCAGGTAGCAAAGTGGCGACAATAACTTGGCCGAAGCCATTGAGTAGAATTGTCAAAGTCAGTGGTAGCTTTAATGTGTGAGCTGCTTCATGTCCTTACGCTGTCCATGAATCGTGAAACCTTATGGGCCAATCAGCATAGACATGAAGTGGCAATCTTGCTGCCAACCGCGACACGGACTGACACCTCAGAGTGGTTTATCTTCTAAGCAATTTGCCCCTGTTGAAACTTTTTGGTGACCCCTGCTATCCCAGATATCCTGGCTGCATCTTCAATGCAGTAGCTATCTATCAAGTGGCCATGCTTGACACAAATGTGACTGTCGTGGATGAGGCTTTTGCCGCTAGCATGCATCCTCCTTGTGTGCTCCTCCTGTAGTGTGCGGCATCGCTCGCGTGCTCCGACCAATCCGATGCTTTGCTTTCTTCCTCCTCCAAACCTGCGCTTTCTCCCTCTCTTCTCTGCTCTCTTCCCGGTTTTTATTGGGCAAGGTCGGCTGACGTCCATCGATAGTGGGTGAAGTAGCTGTTTAAGCCCGCATATTACTCCTGCGATGTCGGCACATTCAGTCCAAGTGTGGTACTCGTAGTGATGCCATTTGCCAGACCATATGTACACTCATGTACTCAGAATCGGTTAAATGGTGAAGAACCCTCGAGTAGTCACAATTGTCTCATGCTCACGTCGTTTTCTTGGCACATAAAACTCCGGAATGTAATTTAATCAGTTTCTGGGGAATTAGCCAAGAAGGGTCCTGTAGCAATATCACTTGCACAGTGCTGATGTTCTTTTTCCACACATACTCAGTCACCCAACTCGTGTGCTCCGCAACACTGCAGCCAACACATACCTGTGTACTCAAGCTGACTCTCTCCTCCCAGTTTTTAATGCACTAGGTTGGCTGACGTTTGTCCAAAGTGGGCGAAGCAGCTAAAAGATATCGCTTAAAAAAAAAAGAAAAGAATAATTTATTAAAATTGTTCAAGCCTGAGACAACTATTTCCTCTCTTCTCTTTTAAGTTGGGATGATAAAGTTGTTTTTGAAGTCATGATTTACGATGCTTTAAGCTTGGAGTTTAGTCTAATTCTCTTATTCAGTTGAGCGTCGAAGTTGCGAGTTCTCTCGTTACTGTACCACGATGACTTTGAGATTCTGCTTGCAGAGAGTAGGGGTACAGCCGGAATCCTTAAGTTCCTTGCTACATTCCTTGCACTGGAAAGCACAGCCACATTTTGCATTTATTATGTATGCTCAGCTCAGTTGCAAAAGCCGCTCAGTTGTCTTGGCCTTTGTTCTGTGAGCTCCCATGCCGTTCTATGAGCTGCCAATCTGTCTAGTACAAGCGGAGTTAAGATGTTTCTCGCATGCTTCAAAGCGCTTTCTATCTCCTTTTGTACCAGTGAGCGTGCTGAAAGCTACCCAGGAGGGGGGGGTGACAAGCAGGCGCGGTGCCAGCAGGGGTATGGGGGGGGGGGGCTGGAGGGGCTGAAGCCCTCCCAAAATTTCAGCCTGCCCCCCCCTTTGCTCCCCCCAAGAGCAAGCATAATCAAAACACAACGCATATGTTCCCAGCCGTCCTTGCCCCCCTGAAGGCACTCGCTTGTCATGGGTGCCCCCCCCCAGTAAAAAAATCCTGGCGCTGCCCCTGGTGACAAGAGGTGTGATCACGAGTGTGCTGGTGTAATTCTATACTGTGTGATACTTTGGCATTATAGAGCGCAGCGCAGGCACGTCGCAGCATCCCATGGCGGCAGCAGTAACTATGCAGTTCATAATGCTCAAATCAGCCCATGGCTGTGGACTTTGTGCTTTATGACACAGTCATTTTGGATCATGGCATCATTTGTTGAGAGAAGAGTGAGCGATTTTTAGCTGAATTTTAAATTTACGTGTAAATTCCAGGCTGCTTGCTGCACTGTAATGTTTAGTACGCGTTCTCAGGAGCCTCAACTATCTATTGGCACTGTTTTCTGACCATGCTCAACAAGTGTTGCAAGGCCCCTCAAAGGGTGCAGTAGACTTCCGAGAAATTCAAAAATATGTCTTGTTCCAATACTTTAAAGGTTTGATTCTGCCTTCATATCATGCCCACACTGCAATGGCCAACTTGTACTGCGGTGCACAGAAACAAGCACTGTACAGTATTTTCTTCTGCCTAAATCTTGAGATTGAAGCTCTCAAAAGCCATGAAGTGATGCGAGGGGGCAAGGGCTCTTGAGTCACAGAGGTGAGGTTTGGATGACCACTGTGTGAGGCAATGACTCGAGTTCACCATGAAATATTGGGGGGGGGGGGGGGGGGGGTGTGCGGTGAAATTGTCTGCCGTCAAGAGGCCTTATCTATCGGCATGATTCAGCCACCTGTATATTCCAACGTCTTTCCTTTTTGTTTGTTAACCTTTCTTTTTTGGCCTTATCTAGTGTTATCTCGTACTGTGCCTACAGTCTAGCAGCGTTGCACAGTTGTTGCCGGGCTCTATTCAAATGAGGATGACACGGGTCTTGCAGCTTATGTGGGAATTGGCTACATATGTTTTGCCACTTATTTCTCAAAATTGGCATACCAAACATGCCTATAACACTGTTTAGTGCCTTTTGTTTGAAGAAGCGTGCGAAAGAAATTGGTGCATTACCGTATTTACTCGATCGTAATGCGACCACGTTTGCGACGCGAGGGGTGACCTTTCATTGCATCCAGGAAAGAAAAAAATAAATAAAAAACGAAAATAAAAGAATTGTGTGAATCACTGCACTTTTTAAACAACTTGAATTTCAGTTAATTGCGGTATTCGATTGTAACGTGAGGGTCGACTTCAGGTTGCTAAAATCTGGAAAGACGCTGGCATTACATTCGAGTAAATACGGTACTTAACTTGCATGTTGAAACCCAGGGTGTCTGCCAACTGGGAAAACCAGCAATTCTCAGGGCATTCAAAAATCCTGGAAAAACTGAAAAAATACTTAGGAAAATGTGGGCTTCTGTAATGGAAAGTAAGGTTATCGTTTTCATGATTTGAATGCTGTGCAGTGCTATGCTACTCCCAGTAGTACCGCAATCGCTTGTCTCTTTGTTGTAAATATTCAAGTTGACGAAGTGATGCTGTTTTTCTGCTTGCTGTTTGAATGAAGCAACGAGTTTGAAGGGAATTACCTATGTGCCACGGAGGAAAAAGGCCAGCAAGGTGTTTCTCCCAATACATGGATGGCTCGTACCAGCAGGTGCAACTTTTTGTACTTCATAATGACTGATTTGGTTTAGTTAAATTTCACTCATGCTGAGTCATGTAATGTTGTTAAGCACATTAATATTGTAAAGAAAAAAAATGCTGTGCAGTGCAGTGGGAAGCATACCACCTGCGTTCTAGATTTGGATGCCGTATTTCACTCGCATAATTTGTGCACCCCCCACTTTTTAGCCAAGGCTTACGGATAAAAAATTTACCCGCATGTTTTGCGCTGCCCTGTCCTGTCCGAGCCAGCTGCACTTGCGTGTGCCAACAAGCACACTTTGGACGGCCGTGCCCCGTGCAGGTGCATGCAGTCGTACACAAAAAGGGTGGCGAGTGCATAATCTCTCAGATGAATGAAGCATGATGAAGGACTGGCTCGACATTGTCTGGAATAAACGACTGAGAGATTTGCTGCGAACTGCCCATCGCTGTTGGTGCTGGACGCTTTCAAATAATATCTTGTGGACAGCGGAAAGGAAAAGTTGCAGTTGCAGGACCTGGCTGATTTCCCGGGCGGCTAACATCTGTTCTGCAGCCCTTGGATGTCCCGTTAATTAAGTAAACTCTTTATGGACTACATGCGCAAAATGTACGTCAAATGGGTGGCCAATGTAAAGCATGGGCTCACTCACTCAGGGAGAATAAAAAGACTGCCACCAGAGACCATCTGCGCATGGATAGTCTCAGGTTGGAATCTTGTTTCACCCAGCATTGTTGAGAAAAGTTCCAAAAAGCAGGGCTGTTGAACGCGCTTGATGCAACCGAGAACAGTGCGCTTTGGAAGACCATAGTGACAGTGGCTGCAATGTTGATTTCAAGTCGGACTTCTCAGCCAGTGATTCCGATTAGACTATGACCGGATATGGCTGGTGCATGTGCGTGTTCTCTTAAATAAACAAGTACTCTTCATTTGTGCTGTATATTATTTTCTTTTTAATGTATATTCCTCATTGTGACTATATATTTCACATTATTTCGATTGTGTTTGCGAAATCTCTGCGTAATTTGCCCCCATTTTTGAAGCCCTCAATTTGAAAAAAAAAAAATGAGGCTCAAATTATGTGAGTAACTATGGTATCTTGAATTACCGACATAACAAACTATATTTTTATCCCATTCAGATTCATTATAAGCCAACCGAGTTTTTCCGTAACTTCATTTAAAGAGAACAAAAGGTTAGGACAATGCTAGCTCAAGCACGTCATTTTTAATGCATAACATTATTTGGCGAGTTGGTAAAAAAATTCCGTGTCATGCTAGAGAAACTCCTTTATTCCCAATTTGGGCCCAACATAGACAAGAGAAAACAGTCAAGATAGAACACAATGTACACATAAGAAGGAAAGAATAAAAAAATTCATGTATGGAATGTTGACAAGCAAGTACACGTGAATGTGAATATGTGTATATAGTCTTAACAGTACATTATGTTGGGCCAGTTGGTGGCATCATTACTTGAAAGACGTGGCGCAAGGTTACAACTGAGAAGAAACAAGAAGAGACAGAAAGAACGCCAACTCACAACTAAGCTTATTTTCATGCAGTAACTAAGTTTATTTTCATGAAGCAGTAACTAAGTTTATTTTCATGAAGCATGAAAATAAACTTAGTTGTGAGTTGGCATTCTTTCTGTCTTTTCTTGTTTCTTCTCAGTTGTAACCTTGCGCAATGTCTTTGAAGTACGAGCATATATAGTCCGTAATCATATTTTGACTACAGTGCAAACATCTAGCGTTATGCTTGTCTTGGACAGTCCTCATTTGGACATTTTCTGATGAATATCAGACTGATAGCTCTACTACTCCAGGCACAAACCCAGAAAACGCCAGGTTCCATAAATCTGACTTTCAAGCTTTCGCCAATGTCATCCCAGCGTACCTGAGCTGCAGAGTTGCCAGTCCCGCTTATAAATAAGCGGATTTGGGCTTCTTCTCTCGCTGAGTCGTTTGTAGAATTTTCCATTCACTTGTCGCACTTTTTTGGGCTTATTTGCGTTTTTTCCAGCAACTATATTTATTTTTGTGATCGTCACGTCCACCAATGCACGCTTGTCGTTCGCCAATGGCCTGTTTGTTGGTGGCTTTGAGTAGTTGAATGTATAGGCGTGAGCAGGGTTCCCCAATCAAGGGGGGGTGAAGGAACCTGCATCTTACAACCTGCATGTAAGATGCAGGTTGTATGTGTAGAAAGCTGTATACTGTCACGTGGTTGTGACGTCGGCGAAGGCAGCAGGCGACGTGTCCAAGCTGAAACTGTTTATTAGGCCGAACTTGTGGCCGGTAAACGGAAAGTAAGATACACGCTGGCACTGATAGCGGCGAACAGAGCGTCGGCCGGCGAGCAACTGACGAGCGGTGAAGCGCGTCGGCATTTATAAGTGTGGCATCGAATATTCCAGCCTTATCGCTGGTTGTCGCGCAAGCTCTGGAATAAGCTTGAGTGTTCGCGCTTTGCGCGCAATCTTAACAAAATGATCTACAACAATCGCGAAGCTTCTCGAACAAAAAGGCGCGGTTTGCGATGAGCGTTGCTCACAGTCTTTGTGGGTGAAAACCGCATACAGCAACTGTGAAAATTGGAAACGCGCGTGGCAATGCCCCCCCTCTGAAAAAGCATCGTTCCGATGCTTAAAACACAACACGTGGAAAAAAATGCATGCAACAATATATTACAACAATACAGCAAGAAAGTACAATAATAAACCAATAAGTGCAGTCCTCAGGTTCGCTAATGCGCGTAATACGGTTTGAGGCGCACGACATGGACGACTTCAGGTCGCGCACGGCGCCGTTGAGAGTTCGTAACGCCGTCCGGGACAACCTCGTAGTCCAGAGCGCCTAGACGTCGAAGCACTTTGTACGGCCCGAAGTATCGCCGAAGAAGTTTTTCACAGAGTCCACGTCGGCGTATCGGCGTCCACACCCAAACGCGGTCGCCGGGCTGGTATTCCACGAAGCGTCGCCGAAGATTGTAGCGGCGGCTGTCGGTCGTCTGCTGATTCTTGATTCGCAGGCGGGCGAGTTGTCGGGCTTCCTCGGCACGCTGTAAGTAGGCGGAGACGTCGATGTTTTCTTCGTCGGTGACGTTTGGTAACAGGGCGTCAAGCGTCGTTGCCAGACTCCGTCCGTAGACCAGCTTGTATGGCGTCATCTGCGTCGTCTCTTGTACGGCCGTGTTGTACGCGAAAGTCACGTACGGAAGGATCGCATCCCACGTCTTATGCTCGACGTCGACGTACATGGCCAGCATGTCGGCGATGGTCTTGTTGAGACGCTCGGTGAGGCCATTGGTCTGTGGGTGGTAGGCGGTGGTCTGGCGGTGGCTTGTCTGGCTGTATCTCAAGATCGCCTGAGTTAGGTCAGCAGTAAACGCCGTACCTCTATCGGTGATGAGAACCTCTGGGGCGCCATGTCGAAGGACGATGTTCTCAACGAAGAACTTGGCTACCTCGGCGGCACTGCCTTTAGGCAGGGCCTTTGTTTCCCGGCGTAGCGGGTGAGGTAGTCGGTAGCCATGACGATCCATTTATTTCCGCAAGTCGACGTTGGGAACGGCCCCAGGAGGTCCATCCCGATCTGCTGGAACGGTCGCCGAGGAGGCTCGATCGGCTGAAGGAAGCCTGCTGGTCTTGTGGGCGGTGTCTTCCGTCGCTGACAGTCTCGGCACGTCTTTACATAGCGGGCGACGTCGGTGGCAAGGTGCGGCCAGAAGTACTTTTCCTGTACCCTTGTGAGCGTGCGGGAAAGTCCGAGGTGTCCGGCCGCCGGGTCGTCGTGTAGTGCCTGGAGGACTTCTGGTCGCAGTGCTGCAGGCATTACGAGAAGGTAGTCGGCTCGAAGTGGCGAGAAATTCTTCTTTGTGACAACGCCGTTTCGCAAGGAAAACGACGCGAGTCCTCGCTTGAATGCCTTGGGAACAATGGCAGTCTTGCCTTCGAGATACTCCGCAAGGCCCCTGAGTTCCGGGTCGGCTCGCTGTCGTTCGGCGAAGTCGTCGGCACTTATGGTTCCCAAGAAGAAGTCATCCTCCTGGTCATCCTGCGGCGGCGGGTCGACGGGGGCACGAGACAAGCAGTCGGCGTCAGAGTGTTTTCGTCCGGACTTGTAAACGACGGTGACGTCGAATTCTTGAAGCCTTAGACTCCATCTTGCGAGGCGACCAGAAGGGTCCTTCAAGTTAGCTAGCCAACACAAGGCGTGGTGGTCGCTCCCCGTAGAGGGCCTCCCGTAGAGGTAGGGGCGAAACTTTGACATAGCCCAGATGATGGCGAGGCACTCCTTCTCTGTTGTGGAATAGTTGGCTTCTGCCTTGGATAGCGACCGGCTAGCATAACTGATAACCCTTTCCACGCCAGCAGTTCTCTGGACAAGAACGGCGCAGAGTCCTACGCTGCTTGCGTCGGTGTGGATTTCCGTGTCGGCGTGTTCGTCGAAATGCGCAAGTATTGGAGGCGTCTGCAGGCGTCGTTTCAATTCTTGAAATGCTTCGACTTGCGCCGCTCCCCACTTGAATTCCACGTCGTTTTTCGTGAGCGGAGTTAGTGGCTCGGCGATGCGTGAAAATTCCTTGACGAAGCGTCTATAATAGGTGCACAAGCCGAGAAATCGGCGTACGGCCTTCTTGTCAGTGGGCGGCGGGAAGGCAGCGATGGCAGCTGTTTTCCGTGGGTCGGGGCGAACTCCAGACTTGCTGATAACGTGACCCAGGAACAGGAGTTCCTCGTATGCGAAGCGGCACTTTTCTGGCTTGAGGGTGAGTCCGGAGGCCTCGATTGCTTGAAGTACTGCATCAAGTCGCCGGAGGTGTTCGTCGAAGTTTGAAGCAAACACAATGACGTCGTCCAGGTACACCAGGCAAGTCCGCCACTTCAATCCTGCCAGTACTGTATCCATAACCCGTTGGAAAGTCGCAGGCACCGAGCAAAGACCGAAGGGCATGACTTTGAACTTGAAGAGTCCGTCTGGTGTTATAAACGCGGTCTTCTCTCGGTCTCTCTCGTCGACCTCAATTTGCCAATAGCCGGTCTTGAGGTCCATCGACGAAAAAGTACCTCGCGTTGTGGAGTCGATCCAGGGTGTCGTCTATCCGTGGGAGAGGGTACACGTCCTTCTTCGTTATTTTGTTCAGGCGGCGATGTCGACGCAGAAGCGTAGGATTCCGTCCTTTTTCTTCACTAACACCACGGGTGACGCCCACGGACTCTTTGAAGGCTGGATGATGTCGTCGCGCAGCATTTCGTCGACTTGGTTCTTTATGGCCTCGCGTTCCCGCGTTGAAACTCTGTACGGGCTCTGACGTAGTGGCCTGGCGCTTTCGTCTGTTATGATGCGGTGTTGTGCGACTGGGGTCTGTCGAACTCTTGACGACGACGAAAAGCAGTCCTTGTATTGCAGGAGCAGGGTTTTCAGCTGTTCTTGTTTATGCGTCAGTAGGCTCGGATTGACGTCGAAAGATAGTTGGTGAGCTTCCTTCGTCGAAGCACGTTCGGTAAACTCGGCGAGGGCGAGGGCGTCGCTGGCTTCCACAATTTCTTCGATGTAGGCGACCGTCGTGCCTTTGCTCACATGCTTGTATTCGTTGCTGAAGTTCGTGAGCATCACTGTGTCTTTCCCTTCACGCAACTCGGCGATGCCTCTTGCGACGCAAATCTGACGGTTTACAAGCAGGTGCTGATCGCCCTCGATGACGCCTTCGAAGTCTGTGGGTTTTTCGGTGCCGACGGGAATGATGACGCTGGAGAGAGGCGGAACGGTGACGTGCTCTTCTATCACGTTCAATGCATGGTTCCGTGGCGTCGTCTGGGTGGGCAGCGATTTTTCTGAAGTTAGTGTTATCGACTCAGACCTTAGGTCGATGACGGCGCCGTGGTCACTTAGAAAGTCCATTCCAAGTATCACATCCCTGGAGCAGTTTTGTAGGACTACAAAGCTCGCAGGATAAGTCCTGTTATTGATGGTGACTCGCCGTGCAGACACCAATCGGCGTTATCAGGTGGCCTCCAGCTGTCCGGATTTCGGGTCCACTCCAAGCGGTCTTTACTTTCTTCAGCTTGGTGGCGAATGGCCCACTGACGACGGAATAGTCGGCCCCAGTGTCGGCGAGCGGTGACGTTGTGGCCGTCAATGAGAACGTCGAGGTCGCTAGTCCGTCGCCTTGCGTTACGGTTAGGTCACGGCGTCGGATCACGGCTGCGTCGATGTGTTGCGGTGCTTCCATGCTGCGTCGTCAGGTCTTCTTCAGTCCGCGAGGTTTCGTCGGCAGGGCTTCGTCTGCTTCGCATCGTGTTCTGCAGGTGTCGTCGCGACGACGGCCGCGGAGGATCTTCGGCATTTCGTCGTACAGCAACCGCACCTCCATCGGTTGCTGCCTTTAGTTTTCCTGATACGGGTTAGGCGACCGGCCCCGGTTTGGGCCAGTGTACTGCCGGCGGTGCGGTGACATGTAGCGGCCGGGCGACGGCGAGCGGGAAGGTCGTCGTTGCTGCCACTCTGTTCCGGTGATGTAGTCGTCGATGTCGCGAGGCCGTTTGCCTGGCTGCGGACGCGGCGCGTTGACGGCGAATCCGCGTAGCCACATCTGTCGGTACTGGCAGCGGTGGTACGTGTGGCCGGCCTCCCCGCAGTGGTAGCAGAGCGGGCGGTTGTCAGGGGCGCGCCAGACGTCGGTCTTCCTTGGCGCGTAGCGCGGCGCATAGCGCTGGCCGACAGGAGGACGGTAGGGCGTCGGTGGTGGTGGCGGTGTCTGGCGGCCGAACTGTGGCGATGCGCTGTTTTGACGTTGTCGCTGAGCGGGCACAGGACGGCGGACCGCAGCGGCGTAGGTCATGGCCTCCGGATGAGGCTGCGGTGTATCGGGAATGCCGAGCGATTGATGAACTTCCTCGCGGACAATGTCGGCGATCGAATCCACTTGAGGCTGCGGCGAAGGTAACAGCTTGCGCAGCTCTTCCCGCACGATCGCTCGGATGGTCTCGCGCAGGTCGTTGGTGCTGAGGGCATGAGCTTCGGCGTAGTTGGTTGTTGAAGAGGGGCGGTTGTACTGCCTTGTCCGCATCTCAAGTGCCTTTTCGATTGTCGTGGCCTCGGTAAGGAATTCGTCGACTGTCTTGGGTGGGTTGCGGACAAGTCCCGCAAACAGCTCTTGCTTGACACCCAGCATCAGGAACCGGAGCTTCTTCTCCTCAGCCATGGCGGGGTCGGCGTGCCGGAACAGTCGATTCATCTCCTCCGTGTAGATAGCGATGCTTTCATTGAGCAGCTGCACACGGGTCTCCAGCATAGCCGCGGCTCGTTCCTTGCGGACCACGCTGGTGAACGTGCTTAGGAACGTCGTCCGAAAGATATCCCAGGTTTGTAACGTGGATTCATGGTTCTCGAACCACGTCCTCGTGGCGTCTTCCACGTAGAAGTAGGCGCGGCGCAGTTTTTCGTCGGAGTCCCAGTTGTTGAAAGCAGCGACTCGTTCATACGTCTCCAGCCAGGTCTCGGGGTCCTCGCTTGGCGATCCATGGAAAGTCGGTGGCTCTCTCGGTGGCTGGATCACGATCGTTGCAGGGGACGCAGCGGCCGTCATCGTGCCTGTCGTCTTCTTCGCCGTGCCTTTTGGCTTGTCAGGTAGGAGTCCGTATTGTGGTGCCAGTCCTTGTAGTCTCCGGCTGACTCGACTCTCCTGGATGATGTCGGTTTCTTCTTGGCGACTTGGGCTGGGTTCACGGTTTGACGGGGGTGTCCGGTACATGAACGAAAAGCACCTCCACCAGATGTCACGTGGTTGTGACGTCGACGAAGGCAGCAGGCGACGTGTCCAAGCTGAAACTGTTTATTAGGCCGAACTTGTGGCCGGTAAACGGAAAGTAAGATACACGCTGGCACTGATAGCGGCGAACAGAGCGTCGGCCGGCGAGCAACTGACGAGCGGTGAAGCGCGTCGGCATTTATAAGTGTGGCATCGAATATTCCAGCCTTATCGCTGGTTGTCGCGCGAGCTCTGGAATAAGCTTGAGTGTTCGCGCTTTGCGCGCAATCTTAACAAAATGATCTACAACAATCGCGAAGCTTCTCGAACAAAAAGGCGCGGTTTGCGATGAGCGTTGCTCACAGTCTTTGTGGGTGAAAACCGCATACAGCAACTGTGAAAATTAGAAACGTGCGTGGCAATACAATAGGTGGTTCCTATTACAGATGTTTTTTCTTTTGTTTCTGGGTAGCCTGTAAATTATAGAAATGACTGTTGCCAGCTTTAGTGGTTGCTTGACCAAGTGTGCTTTTGGTCTGACAAGGATCGAGACTTTATATCAGACTGCTCAGCTCACACCATCTCGTGGTTTTAAATAATCACTAGTTTTAATCTTTGCAATATTTTGTTTTAAAACGGCAATGGGGAACTTCAACGAGGAAGCTGATGCCATATGACCAAATGGGAAGATAGCCGTTAATGAGGAACTTCAAAAAATTATATTTTCTTCCTTAAAACAAAAATTGTAATCATAAAATTTGCCATATCAGAAGAACCGTTTATTTGCTTTTGATTGAGGTATAAAGCCAATTTTTTAGCTGGAGCACCATGGGATGTAAATTGCATCTTAGTGTGGGAAAAAAATGACGATTTTCTGAAACGCGTGATTTTTTTCTCGTAAAGTTTAAAAACATGAAGGGGTATGAAAATATTTTTAACAAAAACTATACCTTTTGTAGAATAGGTATTCATTACTCAGATATTCATACAAGGCACAATATCGCAATGGAGAAAATGCATACATAGAACATTTCGTCGAAATTCCTGGAGGCGTACATGGCGGAAAAAATTGCACTAATATATGGAGCTTCGAACACCTTACACAAACACCATTGCTTAATATGTAAACCAAAGTTGGTGTTGAAACAAAAAACGATACTGTTAGAATAAATTTTCTGAGAAACAACACACCCAGACGATATTCTGGGAAATTCGAAAGGCGCCCACGTGACCAAACAATTTTTTCTCTCCGAAATATTCTAGCAATTCGCTGCTTTCAATGCAATAAATCAGAACCATTTTTTTCAAGCACAATTGAGGTGGTTGCCAAAATGGCTGGGACGTTTGGCATGGAGTGACCCATTAGGCAATGGCCCGCTGCCTTACTTCTGTTCCCTTATGATCTTTCATTGCTGAGAACTAGGTTGTAGATGTGATTTGCCTACAATTGTAGCCATATTTTTTATGCAAACTAGGCTGCACAGTGAACAACCAGCAGCACTTGTAACTGAGGATTCTCTTTAAGCAGTGGCAAGTGCGTGAGCCCACATCTTTCTGGCATCTGTTGTTGTATCAGAATGTGCAACACGTTAATGATGTTTCATTCATTCACGGTGTCACTTTTTCTTTCTCCATGTTGTTACTCTCCTCTCTTACACTTCGCTGATACTGTACTTCGCTGATACTGTTGACTGAGCCGGAATCGCATGCTTCTGGATAATTAATGCAGTGGTTGTGACTTATGAAAGCAGTCTGACGATGCTGCTCTTCCATACATTGTCTTTTCCCGAGCCATACATTGTCTTTTCCCGAGCGTTTGCTGAAGTGACATCACACTGTAGCTAGTGTATCAGCGGCATTTCATTGCCACCTGGTGTTCAGCATATCAGTTCCCATCCCGCATTGTTTCGTACACCTAGCAAGGAACAATGTCTCGTTGAGCAAACAGCTGGGACGAGAGTAGCCGATAGGACTGCGGTTTTCCATCCACTCGAAGCACTGTTTGTTTAGCTGTTGTGTTCTGAAACTGAAATAAGTGACGTCAGCTGTGATTGTTACGTGAGGGGCTCTTTTTCATCTCTGACAAGAAGCAGCGTTTGTTCTTTAATTTCTTATCACGGTTTTCTTATCTTTAGAGCATTTTCATACGTTCCTTAGCAGAAACAATTACCGTTTCGACATCAGCAGCACATTTTTATCGCTCAACATTAAGGGGGGCAATTTGGAGAAGTTTGTCGGCATTTGTGATCGTGACGCAGCATGATTAGAACTCACCTGCAAAAAGAGAGAGAAAGAAAGAAACGTGCAGCTGCTAACCAGCAGCCGTAGGTGTAACCAACACTTGCGCAAGTCTTTTCATGGACGGATAACATCATAACACAGAAGTGTCCGTGACAGCACATTTGTAGAGCAAGGAAAAAAAGTCATGACATAATATTTCCTACTTGTAATTTTTTAAAATTTTAAAGGAACATCCAAGTTCTCCAAACATTACAAAAAGTACTGCCAAGGCCCTGAGTGTGCTAGATAACTTGCTACGATGATACTAGTTTCTGTGAACCAGTCTTGGTATCCAGTATTGGGATGCGTCATGACACCATGATATAGGCTCTGGTTCAGCTATCGCCATGACTGTCACATGAGCACTATCTGAAGAAACATACTTGGCACTCTGACGTATCTCTTATGAGCAATGTCATCATCTTAGCTTTAACGGAACATCGAGTCAGGAATTTTTTCTTTGTGTTATGACAATTGAATACTGTTGATGTCTGCCCCCCGTACATTCTTTAGTGGCAGATTGAAATAAATGTGCTTCCTAACTGTCATACACTCTAAATAAAATTGTCTTATGTCCATGGAGTATGTGGTATAGTTTTTACAAGTTTTAGATTGCTCTACAGCAAATCATCATAGTCGTACTATAACGCATTACCACACAACTGGTAACTGGTGCACTACAATCTTGCTGTATTATAAATAAATGAAAGAAGGGGAATTTTAAGGGCTCATTTTTCTTTATTAGACACAACATTAATGAGAACTAACAGACAATTGAGCCAAGGAATCAAGCCTTGGCTTGATTGTCTGTTAGTTCTCAATAATGTTGTGTATTATAAAAGAAAGCATGATAAAAAAAAAAATCACTGCTGAATAATTATGTTTGGTGCTGGCTCATTCTTGATGAATATTAATGTTGCTTATAGCAATTTAATATTGCTTGCATTACCTTTCACTGCACCATCGGCAAATTTAGTTGTGAAGTACTATCTCGATTTAGTGCTGTATTAAGTTAGTTCGTTCTTTCTATTTGCCTAATATGCGAGATTGTTCCGCTGAATACCTACATAGGCTCAATTCAAAGTATCTCCTGTGAATTACCATCTGTGAAAGCTTCATCGTTATATTTCTTGCTTGTGTGTTAGCCACTCGTCATCCGATACCTTGTTTTAACCAAAGAACATATTAAGTCAGCCCACTGGTGTTCTCTTCCTGCGAAGCATTTATGAACATGAAGATGGAGATAGAAATGGCAGGTACACAGTGGTGCTTCATTTATTTGTCTTTAAAAGAAGAAAGGGGCTTTTTAGTGCAATAGAAAAATATATAAAAAGGAGGAGGAAATGTGACATTATGTAAAAAAAAAAAGAGAAACTAATTTATTTTCCAGTGTTCAGTTAAAGAACTAGTATAAGCCTGCTTGGCACCTTGGCACTCGTGAAGACAGCCTTCATAGCAAGAATACCTGCCATTCTAATGTCAGTCAAAGCTTCTTTATGTTCATGATTGTGGTAATGCTTCTTTGTAAATTTATTTTACATAACAGAGCATGTATGCATAGTCCTAGTGGGATTGACCTTGCCTATCTTGCAGTGGCTTGGTTGTAGAAATTGTCATGTTCTTTTTTCTTTTCTTCATTTACTTCTTTTGTCACTGAGGATGGGCCCGAAAGTTGTATCACCTGTGCTCACGCCCCTCTCGACTTCTCGTTTTAACGTGCCATCGCAACTGGCCAACCCCCTTATCCTGACCACTTTGTGGCCTTCACCTCGTCATCTGATTTGGTGTTCTTGCAGCCAACAAAAGAGGCGTCGTGTTATCGCTTAACAGAAGTTTCTCGAAAAAGGCACCAGCCACTGTTACTACATCTCCACAGATGAATCTCGGGGCCCCCCCACGGGCCTCGACTTCTTCACGCGTATGCCAACTCCTGCAAAACTCGTGCGTCTGCCCCGAATAAGTCGTTTCCGCTCTGGCGCGTACGGATTGTTCCTCGCCACATGGTGGCTTGTGCAAGGGAAGGTGGGTAGGGAGGCAAAAAGCCCTCTTTCCCTTATCTTATCAGCACCTCTCGAGAGGGGCACGCAGCCGAACAAATTTTGTTATCAGCTGCCTCGTTGGCTGTTTGCAGTCACCTGTACGTCGCTTCTTCTTGGTTCTGCTGGCGGCGGCGGCGGCGCCTTCGGGCTGTCTCTTGAAAAGAATGTGCGCTGGCGGTCTCAGGAACTGACCTCTGCTCCTTTGGCATCGCTTCCTTCTTGTGTGTGGGGTGGAGGGGGGGGGTGGGGGGAGGTACTTGAGATGACGGCAGCTCTTGCAAGAGGCAGGCATCTTCCCTCTCCATGTTTCTGCTTCTTGGGTGGCTCCAAATCGGCATAATCGAGAAGAGGAAGGGAAAGAGTGGAGTCGGTCACCCTCATCGTCTTGAACAAGGCGGCAGTATCTCCGGCCGCCTTTCCACTCCTCTTTCATTGTCTTCTTGTACTCTGCCCGTGCTCGCCGTTGGTCCTGCCGCCGTGCCATTGCCGTCATCGCCATTCAAGAAAGACTTTAGTGATTCTCTGCGTCGAGTGCGCTATCCGGCTCATGAGAGCTGCAATTCCTTTTTTTTTGCTACTCCACGGTGTCTAATAGAAAGGAGGATCAAGAAATCGAAGCAGCACCACCCTCTCCCCATTCTTGAGGAAGCGGTCACTTTTCTACCTCTGCTGTTCTTGTAGCTATTTTGTTTCTTTCTAATCTGCCCAACGGTCCACCTTCTTCAAGGTAACCTCTATGAACTTCCCTTTCTTATTGCCTCATTGCCAAGGCCTTGACAGATTCTAAATGATAAATTTCTTTTTTATGGCTTTCGGATTTAGTCTTTGTGCAGCGTACATGTGCCTTGCCGTTGCTTATACCATTTCCCAGTAGCATTTGGCTGTAGGAAACGCTACTAAATGAAAGAAAAAACAGTTGAGCTGGATAGTTGTTTTTAATTGTCGTTCATTTCAAACCTCTCGTGTTTATAATTTTTTTTTTCCTGAGGCACTTTGTTTCTTTATTGGTTACTATAACTTGCACTCAGTAGCTGTTGTAGCTGTTTGCGTCATCTCATTATAGCGAGTTTTTCACAAACTGGGTATTTGGTTTCTGTTAGAGTGCATTGGGCTTTGCGTAGTCCCTGGCTTTCTCTTTTTACCTGCTTCTTAAAGAATTAAGAGCTGCGAGTTATGCCTGTTGCATGAGCCAACCGTTTCTCTCCCCAACGAATGGCCGTTAGGCATACCTTTGTGGTGCCGTGCCGGCAGGCCTTCTTGAAGAGGCGGCAAGGCACTGGCCCCATTATCTCGGCTCCTCTTATGCCCCGGTGACTCTTTCGCCCTACGCCCTCCTGTTCTCGTCTTCGGCGGCTCGCCCTCTTCGTCGCTTACTTCGTCTCGACCTCCTCTCCACCCCCTCTCGTGAAGTGGTGGTGGCCATTGTGCATTCACTCCAGTCGGCGACGGTGCTGATTACTTAAACGGGAGGACATCGGGAACGTTCAGCCTCTTTCACAGTGTGCTCTGCAATGTCGTTTCAAACCCTCTTCGCCGTGTCGTCGGATCACTCGAGCCATCGCTGTCGTGCGGTCAGGTTGCCTGCCGGCTCTGCCACGCCTTTCACCTCATCCGCTGCGGACACTGCCTCGTCGCGCGCTGTCGCAGGAGGCCATCTTGTCGTTCGTCCGCTGCTCGACCCGAGACCCGCTTCCTGTGTTTCTGTTTCGCTGTGCCGGCTGTTGTAGCCAGCGCGCCGTGGCCTTCCCTCCTCTGGCTGTCCCACCTGAGTTGGAAGTGGGATCCTGACACGTGAGGACTTTTCGCTGGTGTCAGATCTAACTCTTCCAGCTCACGTGAGGTTCGGGCAACACGCCGTCATACGTGTTGCTTTCATTGCTTACAGTGGTTGTGTGTGCGTCCTCTGCGTGTCTGTGTGCTTTTCCTGTCTAGTTTCAAATGTCTTCTCCCAGTTTTAGTACTTAATAGGTTATTGGATGCTTCCCGCTTTTGCGGCCGGACTCACTGTTAAAAATTTAATCAGGGCTAGCTAATGTGAAGCTTGTAGGTTCTTGCACTGGGTCGCGTGCAACAAACGGAATCCTAAGGATTGATTTTGTTAAATCAATAAATTAAGATTAGTTGCTTTCCTTGACATTATAGTACTAGAAGAGTCGTTAGAAAAGACGGGACATCAATAACATTCATAGAAGTTCTGGATTTACTTCAGGGTGCAGTGATATGCATTGCTAGTAGTGAAATTTGAGATGGTTTTTAGTTACTCTGCCATAAGAAACCCGTAAAGTTAGAATCAAATTTTTTTTGTTACCGATGAATGTAAAGCAGCTTATGTTCTAGTTAAACTACTCTCTGAACTAGCACACATCATTTCCTTTGAGATTTCTGGATTTAGAGGCAAAGACACATTTCAGTTGTACTTTCTGGTGTACATTCTACTCTAAAACTCCAGCAAGTTGCATTTATGCTAGAGATTAAAGTCATATAGTACTCTTGACCATACAGATTTAGGGTATTTAGGCTTCAGGTTGATCAGGTTGATCAGTCTGTATGGGCTAGTCAAAAAGCAGTTAACTCTTTAGGTCAAGCAATGTTAATGCTAGCCTCATAGCATGACACCGGTGTCATATTTTTTTTTTTCTCACTGAGTATAACATGCGCTGCATGAACATTGCTGGAGGTTGGGTTGAAATTGAAGGAATGAGTACGGTCATATGGTGCTTTACTTTTGCAGGTGCATCCTGCTGGTAGGATGTTTCCATTTGATTATGTCAGTGACTCCAAATTGTATTGCAACTCCCTCGTTGTGAGGCTAGATTATTTCATGGTGTAGGCAAAGTGAAGAATCTCATTGTTGTCTCTCGATTCGTTGAGCGTGCTAGCGCCATCGTCTGACCTATGCAATCATCCACTGCTATATTTAGTGGCACGTGGTGTACGTACATATCTGTGTGTGCTCGTTTGAGTCTCCATTGTTTGATGAAGTCTGTGCTTTAGTCCATGACATTGTCTCTCACATCTATACGTGTTGCGTCCTGTTTTGGATAAGACAGAGTATTGCTTTGTAGTAGGGTAGCTGGCTGTCCTTTGTTGCCGTCCGTGGGAATCGTAGTTGTGTCAGTCTTGTGTCGTTGTGATGGTGGTGGCGGTAGCTTAGCGAGCTGGAACTGCTCGCGTCTGTGAGTGTGCACCTCGTCTTGCTCGTCACGCACATGTACATGTCTCTCGTCTGTGCACATGCCGCGCCACGAACGTGACCACTCGACACTTCCAGCTGGGGGGTGATTTTGGGGGGTAAGTGGAGGAGGGGTCTCCTCTCTTTGAATCACTAAAGTGAGATTCAACTCCTCCAACTTCTCTCCGCTCACCGACTCTCAACGATTGCTCCAGTCACGGGGACGACGATGTGTTGGGCTTTTGTGCTTGCTTTCTGTCTTGTGTTCAGTTTCATATTCTTTGTTTGGGGTGACCGTACGTCTGTGAATGTCCTGTGTACAATGGGAGGTAATGGTTTCATAGAGATGTAAGCGGGCAGATTCGAGGCTGCAGAGTTGCATGGGAAGGATGCAGACAAGGAGAGGAAGTATGGGCTTGGCATCAACTACTACCTGAGTTTTGCTAGGAAGCAGCATTTCATTTATTATGACTTTTTCAAGCAGTGTAAAGTTGGTACTTGTCTACTGCTGCTCCTCTACATTCAAGCACAAAATCTTAGGTGAACATGTCTGCATCATCATACTTGTGAAGTTTCTTTCAGCATTTAGAAGAGTTGCTTGTTGGGCAAGTTGGTACATACTGAGTAAAATACATTTTCCGATTTCGTCGATTTCGACGTTTTGTGTGGCTTTTGTATTTTACTTTCTTTCAGCAATAGTTTTATTCCTATTCCATTGAAGGACTCGCCTGTTGATACGGTTAGCTTGCCTCACAAAACTTTAGACGACTTTGTTAAGGGGCCACTTGGCTGGGAATCGGAGCAACTGTTATTGGAGAATTGGGGCAAAACTGAGGGAGCAACCAGATTACGAAAACTGGCAACATTGGTCAATGCTGCCTCAGCATACATGGTGAGGCTATTCAGGAACCCTTAATACTATGAAATTATGTACCTTAACTTTATCCATATTATCAGTTCGCTAGGCAAAAGCAACGGATCGCTCATAAGGGTTCTTTACTAAAGTTTCTTATTGCTTCCTTTTTCTTTTTCATCTGAAAGTTTGGTTTATCTGGATGTTTTCTGCATTAGTTCCCCGTGTCAGCGGAAACTACTAATGGTATTTATTGTACTTTTTCTGTTTTGTCACAATCACAGTGCTTAAACATTCAACATTTAGCAAAGCCTTTCTACACAGCATGGTAGTGGCTCTACAGGGACAACATGCATCTAGGAGAATGAAACAACACAATGATATTGAATGCCGGGCAATTCATCATCGGATCATCCTCCATACAGATAAGGTGCAAGTGCACTAGAAGACAGGACTAATTCATGACAAATAAGTAAGTTCCTTTTAAATTCCAGAAATACCCCTCTTATCAAGACCACAGTCTCAGTAAGTGAAAAACAAAAGTTGTAAACGAGGAGGGCAAGTTTAAAGTGCCCAAGCTAGCGGAGGTCATGCAGAGATCACTGTAGCGTCTCGCTGCATCAGTCACTTCCCACATTACACTCCGTAACTGTGAATTCATTACACCAGCAAATGCATCGCTCTACAGCAGCTGCTCACACCCGGAACATGGAATCGACTGCAGAACCACTCAATGTAGCATTTCACCACATATGATGCTGGAAAGTTTAAACGATGGCTCATGCATTCTTTCTTCTTACCTTTCTTATTTTATATAATAAATGTGCATTGAACCAATCCTATCTTGCCTCTGTTTTCCTCCTTGTAGAACATTTTTGAAGTATTTGGTGTGTTTCTTGTAAAAAAAAAAAAACAAGCAGGGAAGATACAGGTTAAATAGCATGGTTCTCAAGTTTCTGCACAAATGGAGCGCCCCCGTCTCAACGCCTAATGCCAGGGCTTTGTGGTCAGCTGCTACATCATCTGGAATGGTAATAGTATGAGCAATATTTCAGCATTTATAAAAACACGATGGATATAATGGCTAATCTTCTAATGCTAGCCATTCAGTGTTACACTTTCGTCCAACGTTGACCAGAACAGGAATTATAATTGTGCCAGAAATTTTTAAATATGCCTTCCCACCTTCTGTGTTAACCACTCTGAGCTTTGATAGCTTTGTGCAGTTATGTCGATAAATCAGTAAAATGTGGTATTCCCCATAAAGCCTGTTCCTTTTTTTTTCTTCCGTTGGATCCTTTCACGGTAATTTTTTTTCTTTCTTTCCGTTGTCTTGCATCATAAATAGAAGGGTGTTATCTGACAGCTTTATCCGCTGCTTTCTATCTCTGGGCTTGCATCTTAAACATGGCAGAAAAGCTAAGTGAGAATGGAACATCCAGAAACAGGTGGTATGTTCACCTTTATTGTTCAGCGCTGGTGTAGAAAAATATAGATATATATGTCCCGAAAAAAAAAATAAATAAAAAAGTTCTCGTTTACAAGCATTGTGAACTGCAGACGTTGTTGCAAGTGTTGGGAAAAAAAAATTGAAAAATCTGCGGCTGAGTGCTCTCGGTATATTCCTCTTTTTTTTTGCTAAAATTTCCCTCCACTATACTTTGCCCCAGAGGTGCTCACTCTGCCACTAAGGTCAACCCTAATCTGCCCCCCTCGCTGCCCCCCCCTCCCCCCTATCCTGGTGGAGTGTGCCTTGTTGTTTCCGTCACTCAGCAATGTTTGCCTTTTGATAACCGCAGTTGGCATAGCCACTCGAAGCAAGGCGTGCGATGGAAAAGCTTTTAGTCCGGCACATGTTCGAGGCAACGTTGTCAACATCTCTCCATTTCCTCGCCCCTCTTGTTCCTTCCCCTCCCACCTTTATGCAGGAGGCCCCTTAAGGTTGAGACGTGATATTGGATTTGGCGTAATGGAAACTGGTGCAAAGAAACGCTGCACGCGGACGCAGGGCAGCTTAGAAAAAGACTAACCCTGCAAATGAATATATTATCACTATTATTTCTTTATGAACAAAGACGTTCAGTGGATGTTTCAGGAGGCTATATTCAGATGTAGCTTCAGAAGTGCTGAGAGGCCCCGCCCAGACGACCAAAGCGTGGCAGCTGATTGCTTCCGCAACTAAAGAAATAGTTCTGTTAGTGCACTCGGCAATGTTCTCCAAAGGCAGGTTCACTGGCCGTCCAGCTCATGATGTCAGTCTGGAGTGTGAGCCCATTGGTGCAGGAAGCTTGTGTTCATCCACCTTTGAAGTTGAAATGCTTTGGACTTCTAAAGTTTTGTCTATAAGTAATTGTTAAAAGCAAAGCAGGGAAACATGCAATGATGACCTCTTGAGACATTTAGTTGGTTCCTCATAAGCATCAGCTCTTATCTATTCCCAAATCTAATCAGAATAAATAACTGAAAATATTTGTTCTTGAAATGACTACTCTCTAATTCAAGAAATTCGAGAAGTAGATGCTTGTGGGGGGGGGGTATGTTCATGATTTATTCAAGTTCTTGGTGCCATTGACATTTAAGGAATGTGATGCTACTGTGTGCAAGACAATCGTAGCTAATATGAATGCTTGGTCATGTTGGTATGACATACTAGATTTAAAAGAGCCCAAGAGGCAGAAGTCTAGTTAAAGAAGAACACAACGGCACTGACTCACAGCGAGATTTATTCATAACAATCATGCATCATGTACTTGCTCAGTTTATAGCAAAAGAAGGAAGTAACGATAAAAATGATAGGAAGGGCTCACAGTGATGGTGTTTGATGAACCTGTCCTCTTATCATTTTCCACCAGTCCTTTTACGGGTCTTCCGTCTCTTGCGCTGCTTTGAAATTATGTTACAGTCCTAGCACCACTAATGAAGAAATATTCATTAAAGTATGATGCCGCGAGATAAGTCTACATGCTATTCAGAATAAAGAATCGACATCACGAACCATGGTGTAATCAGCTTTGTCCATGCATATGTGCCAGCTTTTACAACATTATTGTAAAAAAAGGCTTTATTATTAGAGCTCGTTACTATTGTCCTTGGGGACTGTAATTAATCAACATTTTAAAATTTTTGTCTGTATGAGGAAAGGCCTTATTCTAAAAGGAATGGAAAAATAGTTGCTGGAACGATTTCACATAGCTTACTTTTCCTGCCTGCCCAGTACGCAATCCTACCTGTACGCCATCTTGAAAACAAAGGTAACTAGTATTTCAACTACGATTGTGTGAATGTCTTATCAATGAACTTCATACACATTTGTGACACAGATCATTCCTGCTGTGATATAGAGCTTAGGGCCTGTTCGTGGTGTCCGTAAAGAACAAAGTCTTGTGGAACATATTCAATACACAGCTAATATTTCTCACCAAATTTTTTGAACATTGACATGCACGCGACATTGTTAATACCTTTTATGTAATCGGCCCATTACATGTGTAATTACTGCCTCATGGAAACCACGCCTAAATGACTGAGAACCTTCCAAATTTTTTTTAGAACCTTCTGATGGACTACGCGCATAACTTGGGCATCAGAGTTTGTTCTGGAACTTATGCAGCCACCGGTGATAACGCTGGAATCTTCCATGGCACATATATAAAAATGCCAACATGCTTTTCTGCTTGGCATATTATCTGGTGCCAGACGACTGTCTGTGCCAGTATCGTTGCTCATTGAGTGTCGTTCTTTTTTTTTTCGGGTAGAAGTTTGCCCAAATAAAGAGTTTCACCTTGAACACCCCGACTACTGCCTTTGTCAACGTCATGACTACGTGACAATGTTATGCCTTCAACTGTAGTATAGTTCATATTCTGTGGTTGGCAGGATTTGTTTAGGAAACAAAAACACTTGTTACCTAAACCAACTTGAGAGATAATTGCTTTGCCCACTTGGTAGAGGCCCGTGTACTGTGCGATGTCAGTGCACATTAAAGAACACCTAGATAGGTCGAAAATTTCCGGAGCTCTCCACTACGGCATCCCTCATAATCATATCGTGGTTTTGGGATGTTAAACCCCAGATATTATTTTTATATGCTTAGCCCGCTTATATGGAGATGCTTCTTCACAAACATACCCTTGCTCTGTGATAAAAGAATGGATTTTTTATGTTTTGACTCAAAGTGAATTACAAGCTCTTTCATCAAGTAGGCTTTTTTTTAGGGGTGTGAGAATATTCGAAATTACAAATATTTTTGGAATAGTGTTTGCTATTCGATTCGATTCGCACTGGAATTTTACTATTTGAACTATTTGAACTTCCCAAAGACAAATACTGTCAACGTCTGATTGGAAAGTGACCCCTTCAGATTTTCAATATGCTTCACCTCATTACATCTCGTATCGCGGCAAAGCTGCCTTTGAGGCTCCGCTTTGGTCGAACTTCCCAAAAACAAATACAGTCAACGTCCAATTGGTTGTGGCCCCTTCAGATTTTCAATATGTTTCACATCATCACACTCTTGTAGGTGCGGCAAAGCTGCCTTTCAGGCTCCACTATGGTCACAAATGTGTATTGACTCAAGAAAACGCTGGTTCCAACATGGGACATGATGGATGTGGCAGAGGTGGGGGCTCAATTAAACGCTGGTTCCAACATGGACATGATGGATGTGGCAGAGGTGGGGGCTCAATTATTGCTGTTTTGGATCAGAAATTTGGGCAGAAAGTCTGAAAAATGGGGCACCAAAGATTTTTAGCATTCCAAAATTTCAGATGTCCTTATGTATTGATGTCTGCGAGGCAGATTTGGAACTCCGGACTCGAAGGGAGCACACCCTTGTCCGCCACATCAGTTGGGCTTTCCACAGAAGTTGAAAGAGGAAGAGAGGTTGAGGAAATAGCATGTTACATGCTTTCACATGTAAAGTGTCGGCAGCACTTTGGTTGCACCACATCATGTATACATAAATACCATTCGGCCTCTGCGTTGCCTCATTCTTGATAAGACAACTATGAAACACGACCCCGATTCGATTCGCACTCACACTTCAATATTTGAATTCTCTTCGCACCCAAAACTTTGCTGTTCACATAGCTCTAGTTTTAACTCATGAGTAACAGCAAGATGAATTCTAAGAAAATTTATACGACTTTTAAAATATTTTTGCGTTGCAATAAACGTCCGTGTAGTTCGCAGACATACAAAAATAAGTGCACGAAGTGGCGTCAAGTGGAAACACGGAGGAAGAAAAGCCACCTTTAATCCAGTCAGCTTCATCTCGCCGTGCGTGCTTTTGAGATGTTGCTTGCTCATCATCTGAGTTTTAACTTGTAACTAACTCCTTGTATGACGGGTGACATCCAGTGAATCGGATTCTGACTTGGCAGTCAAGCGGCGATTCGGAGAAATCGCCGCTACATTCACTTGTAGCAGAAAAATCGATGCGCACTTCTCTAGCGGAAGCAACCTGCAGGTGAGTGCACTGAAGAAAACTGGTTATGCGCACATCCGGAAAGGAAATACAAGTAAAAAACCTCTAATAATCCTGCGTTTTATATCCACTGAGACGGATGCGGTTTTTGTGAGTCCCCAAAACAAGCAACATAACCACAGAGGCATTGTTTGTGTCATGAGCGCCTGCATGGAAACAGGCGTAACCGCTTACTAGGGAGCAATAAACAAGAGAGTAACAAAGCGGTCTCCTTTTCAGAGATTCTAAACCAGACAGCCATCAGTCTTGTGGGTGTAACAAGCAGGAACCAGCCAAAGGACGAAACCGAAACTAACCGCCACAGGCCCTGCATGCCGCTTTAGTAGAGCATAAAAAAAGTTGGAGAGGAATCTGCACAAGAAAAAAGTTCAACGTATTCCTGAAATGTGGTAGCACATGCTAAGTAAGAAAAATGATCAAAAAAGGTGGGCTTTTTAAACATACAAGTGATGATGTGCTTGTGTGTCATTGACCATTTAGAAGGTGTTTGTGGAGGACATAGGTGTACATCATTGACCCTGAAAGGGTTAATATAATTTACATTAAATTTTACAACATAACAATTTGAGAGTCATTGTTATATTTATCTTTATGAGACATTTTGCATGTGTTACAATTTTTTTTGTTAATGCAATTAAGGGAAGTCTCTCTAGCCTTGATAATGTCTGCTTCTTTGTATGAATTAGAGTATAGTGTTTTGAAGCTGATGATTCAGCATTGCAGATTTATCTAATCAAGAGTTCTTCAGACAGTTGTGTGCCAGTGGGAAGTGGGAAAAGCATGGTAAAATAAAGCCAACACCTTTAAAAGTTCATTATAGCTGCTGCAATTTGTAGTGTATGACTGTACCACTGCATTGTGACTCATAAGCACATCTTGGTTTTGTAATCTATACTCAGAATAGTGAAGAAACCAAGCCTTTTTGTATTGGAAAACGGGACTTATTGAACTATTCTTAATTGGTGGCTCTTTCATCAAAGGCGGGAGAGTTTCCACTTGTGCTGTATGTCGCAGCATCTGGATTAATTTGTCTTTTTGGACAGTAGTTGTGCAGACTTTTGGGGTGCCAGGTTCTTTTCTGACTGGGAACATCAAAGAAAATTTCAGATTTTCTTCATTGCGTTACATTAGGTACTCGCACAACCTTCAACTGCCAATTGCGTGCACGTGTCGCACAAGACTTAGCAGTTCTTTTCTTTTATTTTCCTGCATTAGAGCTCTCTCGAATTCGTAAGCATTATCTTTGTGATATGTCGTGTGCAATGATAAAAGAGCGCTCAGTAAGTAAACACTCGGTGAGTAATCTCGGTAATCGAAAGGCAACGATAGCACTGTGAGATGTGGAGGTTCAGTGTTATCACACCTTTGTTAACACCAAGAATAGTGGGTCACTGTCATGACACTCGTTCTAGAGCCCATCCAAATCAGCTTTTCATCACTCCACTTGGTTAAACAAAGAGCTTTTAAAAGGTGCTAGAAGATTGGGGGTGCAAAGGATTGAAATAAACTGTATGGCATCGGTACTGTTTGGCACAATGCCCAGTTTTGGTTGCCGGCTAATGACGGCTGGACCGGTCTCCAGAGGTCTTCATGTTATTCTTGAAATGAATGATAATCCTCCCTGGTCTGATGACTCCTGTAGGAAAAATGTCTGATGTTGGCATCATTTTTTCATTTTGAAACCCTGTTTTTAGCTCGTCTTTAGGCATTACACAGATATGCTTATAACAATTAATTCCTAGTTGCTAAAGCAATCGGCTGTCTCCCATTTGTCGGAATTTACAATGTGCCGTTTCTGCCATACTCCGTTATCCGTATAGTCTGCATTTGTGCTCATTGAAAAGCAGAGATGTCATATGTGTTAAAAACTGAGTGACCACTGTTTGAAACATTCTGTCAGTTTACCTTTATTTTCTTCACAGGCTATTTGCCAATATGCTTTCTGTTATGGCACAAAAAATAGGATTCTCAGGGAGTAGGTCACAGTCAGTTTAATATCTTTCATATACCGACTCCACGACTCTGCCATTGCACTGTTGCTCAGTGTAGTTTGTAGAGACAACGGTTTTCCATTTAATGCGTAGTTGAATAAATCAATCAGTTCTCGGTTATGTATTTCCAAGGTCATGATCAAGTGCTCCTTCCCACAACTCTTTTAATGTCACTATTCTGAAGTGTTTACTTGGCAGCTCTGTTGCTTTTCTTTGGTGATTGCTCTGTTATGCTCTTGCCGAGACCATACCCTAAAGAACATCATAACCCTGAATTTGTCGTATGAGCGTGATTCTGGGATTGTGCGTGTTTAGTATCTTGAATTATACATTTAGGAACATGGCAACATCATTCAGAGGGAGCTTCGACAGGAATGACACAGTAGTTTATGGCAAGTTCGATTCTCCAACAATGCACGATCTGTTTCGTGCTTAGCGGGCAACACTGTGGAATCTGTGCTGTTGTAGAAATCCAGGACAGTCTTACTGAAATGGCTGAAGGTAGCTGAAGAAATGTTACATGCATTAAAAAAGTTATGTACAGATATACCACAGAGGTATATCTCCATTATGATGTGGCACTTTTGGGGCATATGCAGAACTGGCTCATTTGGAAAGCACCTTAAAGAACAAAGTCAAGAGTATGATGAAAGTCCATATGGTCAGGATGAAATATACTAATAAAATCAAATATCTTCACGTTAATTGTTAAAAGGCTTTCTTGGGAAAGCTGTAATGTTGGTATATTTTATTTTAAAATTATTTTGGTCGGTGTCCAAATTTTTTCATTTAGTACTCTAAAGAGCCTTTCTGATACTCCACAGCCCCACAGTTGCTTTTGGAGGTTCAGCTCAATCATTCATCAATAAATTGATCAGTCAATTAGCTGTCAAACAATAAGATATTTCTCTCACAGTGTTACCTTTCCATTTTTTGCTCTCTTGTGGTCCAGCTCTTTGAAATGGATTTTGAGTGCCTGTCATCACTCATCACGCTGGAGCATCTCAACCTGAGATGCCTCAAGCCAGAGCTGGCACACCCGGTGAGCGCACACTCGCAGGGTCCACTGCCACCGACGCCACCGGTCACGCCCGCCCTGGCTGGAGCTCAGCCGTCGTTTGTGTCCTGCTCCACGCCTGACATCACACTGGCACAGGTGTGTGCACGTACATTCGAGCGCCCCTACAACAAACACCTCCCGTGATTATTTTTCGCTGGCTAACAAAAGGTTGCAAAGTTATCGCTTGACGCAAGACTCGCTTTCCTGTATTAGGAAGTAATCTCCAACTCTAGGGAGGTGCAAATAATGGTGTGCATTATACATTATAGAACTTACCATACATAACAGCACAGTACCTTATTTACCGTACAGTACAATATAGAACTTACCATACATTACCGTACAGTACCTTACTTACCGTATAGCACATTATAAAACTTTCCGTACATCACCTTACTTACCATATGGTAAGTAAGGTGATATGGTTAGTAATGTATGGTAAGTACATTATAGTACTTACCATACATTACTTACCATATTGTGCGTTATAGTATTTACCATACATTACATTAAGTACCTTGTAGAGCTTATCGTACAGTACCTTAGTTACACTCTATTATAGAACTTCCAGTGAGCACCAGTTATTATGCTAGAATGCATGATGGCACATGTATAGAGAGCCGACATGTATCACCTGCAGATCAGATTTTTACGAGTGGCCACTGTGCTCACTGCTGTTGTTGTGTTTAGAATGTTACTTGTTTTTTCTGGGCATAAGTTCACAATAAAGAGTTAAATATTTACCAGTCAGCCTAGCTGCTCAGTTCTTCACCATCACCACAATGTGGTAATACTATTAGTACACCCCTAGTTGTGCACTGTATTGGGATAATGGTTGTTCGGATGATCACTACAGTGACGACACGATTCTCTTTGTATTTTTATGCTTGGCCAGGTGAGTACCATAATGTCTCTTTGTTAATCTCGCAGAACATGCCCTTGCTCCAGCCAGTGGCACCAGAGCCTGCAGTCAGCGTGGTGCCATTTCCATTCAGCATCATGAAGTTGCTCTCCAAGTGCCAGCAGACCGAGATCCTCTTCTCCACCTTCATCCAAGGTCAACAACCTCTCTAGCTCTATAGTTCCCGACATTTATGGTCATATTTAGTGTGCTTCCCCTTGGAGTCTTCAAACTATGGAATCCTAGTCCACAAAAAGATTCTTTTTGATGCTACTGTACCACTGTGTCGGTGTGCATGCTTTCCACTCATAGCAATTCTTGCAAGGTGCTAAAAGAGCACCATCATGTAACATGTGGGGGTGCTATCACCCTCTGTAAAGTCGTTTGCGCCTCACGGAGCACGCACGTCTCACGGATTACCCACAGTTAGATTTAACAGCCACCGAGTGAGAAGTGGCACTGTGCTCGCGCGGGTTAGGGTTAGCGCGGGGGCGCCAGCAGTGCCACCCGGCGGCAAGGTTAGGTGGGCGCAGAGAAAACAGTATGGAGTCTCTTTGGGGGCTTGGCAGCATGCGCCGACAGACGTCTCCTGCGGTTGGTCTGCGGGGGACGACACCGCGGGTCATTTCCCGTGGATCCCTCGTGGTCAGTCGAACGTTGGTGACACCGCATTCGCGGTACCTCGTGTTTGTTATGTTGTTTGTGTGCTCTATTGGCATATTGTATAATGTATTTAGCATGTCACTAGTGATGTATTAGATTCGGCTGGCGATATCGTTGTTTGTAAAAGCAGGTTAATAAATGTACATGTGTTGGTTGCACAACTGCGTGACTCGGTGTGTTCGGAGAGCGTAGCGATCTTCTGAGACCCCAAAAATGTTTGTAGTGGTTTTCAGGCCGTTGAACTTACTTGAAATGTGTAAAGACCATCTTAGAGACCTCAGAAGGGCCTTTACTTCAATGGAGGGCTTTGAAAACCTATAATTTCACTTTTGGCTGTTTACGATGCTGGCCAGAATTGGAATGACCAAATGACAAGCTCACGCACCATGTTGTGCACTTGCAGAGCTGAGGCCCCTCGATGTGGACGGTGGGAAAAATCACTCCGTGGACTGCGAGGGGCGTCCACGCCCTCAGCCCAATGACCTTCTCTACGAGCAGCTGCTGGACAACCTGCAAGCAATACATGACCGTGAAGTGTCACTTGGCCCTGAGGAGCAGGCGTTGCTGCCGAACGAGATCCACAACCGCCCACGTGACCAGCACGCTTATCCCGTGCCATTTGCTGTGCCTCCTGTGCAGGCGACTCCTGTTGCGTGAGCAGCCTTTTTTGTCTATACAGTTAAATCTGGATGTAACGAAAATTGATCAGTTCCCCCCAAAAATTCGTTTCCAGACAGGTTTTCGTTATATGCTGTTTCAGCGCAAAAATTTGAAAAGGAGAAGCACAAATTAAACAACAGGGCAACTGAAGGCAGAACTCACTCAAAACGTTTATTTAGCAGCAGAAAACTGCAATATTATTGCGATAGCAATTATATAGACACTCTCGACAACTTTTTGGTGTCATGTTCCATATAAATAAATAAAGTCCAAATTGATAACATTCCCCCGTGCATCGTAAGTTCTACCCGCAGGTAAAAGCGCGCGTGCGGGGGCGACAAGCGCTGCTCAAGCAAAGATCAAACGAGCCGGCCCATACCTGTCGCTCAGAGAGCGTATGTGATAACATCCCCCGGGTGTTAGACCTGCCATCGAATTCTCAGGCAAAGAAACGCCCCGCCCGTCTTTTAACGAGCATGAAACGATGTTGGGGAAGGGGGGTGGCTCGAGCAGCAACTGTGCACTTTGATTCTAAGGGCGCAGTCGCGATCACTGGCACGCGTGCACTATCTCGGCAAGCAAGCATCAGCACACGGCTCGTATACCCTTCTCCGTGCTGTGCTCTCAACACGAAGAGACTGTGCGAAAAGAGCATTTCTTCCTGGAGAGGCCGTATTCTCTTCCACCAGCGTTTGATAGAGTTACGCGGGATATTGGATCCAGAAGAGTTAGCTGCCAGCCTTTACTTCATATATAACATTACAGTTTGTTGCCATCACATTCATTGCTTCGCTCGTGCTGTGAAACTGGCTTTTTTTTTTTGCTCCATTCAAATGTTTCGTAGGACATCAATACAACGCTGCTCCATCATCGTCTAGCCGTGGCCTCCGAGAGTGGCCCCGACAATGTACCATCACGTTGCCGGAGCTAATCGCAAAGTGTACAGTCTAGCGAATCCGCGGTGGGGCGCAAGACGGCAAAGCGCGTGACAGCAAAGCGCGTGACGAGTCGACCTCCAAAGATCCGTCATTGTTACCATCGTCTCGGACAGTTTTCCACCAGTCCCCTAATATGACATATCCTCGGTAATGATGACACGATTGTCCGCATAAAAAAAAATAATAATAAAATAATTGCAAAGCTGAACGTTGTCGGGGGCCTCCATGCGCGCAGGGAAACCACCCACACGCGCACAACGTCGAAAATGAAGGGCAAACAACATGGATACTGCGGAATACTATTACAAAAAAGTGATCTTCCATATGCAGCGTAAAGTCGAAGTGTAACAACACAGAGCAAGATTTTTTTTTTTTCAATGGCATCACCTTGGTGGTACTTAACCCTTTGACACGCTATGTACACAATTGTGTACAATTTTTGCTATTTGTATCAACTAGGCGCTAAGAAAGAGATATATCGAGCTTTGGGTGAATTGAACCTCGTGAAAAATAAATTCGTCTTCATTTAACTTCATTTTGTAGTGTACTGTTGTATATGATCACTTTTCTTAAGGCACTACCACGTTCAACGAGTCGTTCGACGCGCCACTTCCTGTGAGCCATGTGAAAAGTATAATTTTTCTTTGCTCAAAATGGACATAACCAAAAATGAACTTGCATTATATTTCTAGCCTGAGATTTCATTCTACTTATGCCAAAACTGAGCATCAATGACTTCAGGATCAATAGATATTTCATGATAACTTAATTAGGATAAGTTACTATAATGCATAAATTAACATATTATGAGATTATTTTTCTTGCAATAGACTATTGAGTGTCTTGAGATAACGTTTTATCAATTTCACACATTTACAGAAAGTTCTTCGTAGGTGGCGTCTGAAAGGGTTAAACAAAGCGCAGTTCAGATACTTCTGCAGCAATTGAAGCGTGGCGCTGCCTACGCAAAAGTAGTTTTTTTTGGTGAGAGGGAGGGGGTTGGCTTGAAGGGAGGGGGGGGGGGCACAAATGCGCATGCACCCGCGATGGCAATAACGGCGGCAACGCAGGCTCGAGGGGCGCCGGCCCGCTTCGTGCTTTGTCGGCGGCGGGGCAATCCGCATAAGATGCATGGTCAAGCCAAAATGACAAAATTCGGTGCAAAGTTCCTACGTTGTTGGCGGCGAGCATTCGTTATATCAAGGGTGTCTCCAGCTGCCACTTTGTTACGTACAGGTCGCCAATACACATGCTTCTATGGAGTAACGGCGGGGAATAGAATAACTTCGTAATATTGAGGAATTCGTTGCACGAAGGTTCCGTTATAGGCAGGTTTAACTGTATATGTGTCTAGTTTATGTTCCATGATCGTTTGTCATATATCCCTTCATCTCTTCTCTTCTGCCATGCCCTTGTTATAGACACTCTGCCTTGAGAAAACCATGAGTAGTAGTGTCAGTAGTAATAGCAGGAGGAGGAATTGTAGTAGCAGTAGTAGTAGTAGTAGTAGTAGTAGTAGTAGTAGAATAATTAAATTAATAGCAAGTCTAAGGCCTCTCCCAGAAATCGCCACTTGCTGTTTACCTACAGCCCCTACCAGCCTAACCGTGTGCTCACCCATTTGTTAAGGTCATTGTGCCATACAATCCTTCACTGCTGTCTATTGTACTACTCTTACCTCAGGCTCCATTCTGTTACTGCAAACAGCACTGCCCTAACTGAATGTCTGAAAGTTATGCAATACATACAAAGCTGTGTCATCATTTTCTTGCTGTGAAACTGAGCACAGAATGAGAACGACGACTAGGGGAAAAAATTTGACATGTGTGCATTGTTTCACTTTTCATATGATGTTTTGTTTGTTAGTGACAGATGGCTTTATGTCCTCCCTCTTTGCAGCTGGCGTTGCTTTGTGGCCAGTTTCTCCAGTGCCAACAGCACCGCCGGAAGCAGCAACTCTGCCACTCCCGAATTCGCACGTGGTTCTCACCTTCATACCTGCAACATTTGAAAACCTGCAGCGTCTCATGAGGCGCCCTGAGGACGAAGTTGCTTCTCTTGAGGCCGAGGCACCTCCCATTCACGGCAGTCACAGTACTGGCGTGCCCAAGGACTATGCCGTGTTGCAGACCGAGTCGTCGTCCGAGCCAGCTGCTACCAGCAGTTTTGACCGTGAGGCTCCCACGTCATCTGCTGCAGAGGATCCTGCTGCTGGTGAAGTGTGCGACTTGGACGACGCGACGGAATCTCATGCTTTTCGGCAGCTTACGAGTTCGCACTCTGATCCGGCGCTGTCTTCGCGTGGAGCCGAGAAGCTTGAGTCATTGCCACGACAACGATCGGCCGACTTGCCAGATCTCAAAAGCCACAGTCGGCGCAGGACCTCGACACCGTGCCCAGAAGCAGCGAGGGACGACGATGGCAGCACGTCTCCCAAGTCACCGGAAGCCGAAGGGCCCGCTCGGCGCATGGTGTCCGTGAGTCTTCCGGTGTATGTCTATGATGCGCCGGTGTCAGCTGTGATTGGCCGGCTGGTTTACCAAGGTGGCGTGAGGCAGTGGAAGGACACGTACCTCGACTTGACAACACGGTCGGAAGAGAATATGCGGGCCGGATCCGAACCCAGTTGGGTGGAGTATAAAGCAGATGGCTCTGAAGGTGTGTCCTTTAGTATCGCCACTCAGCCTGCACTATAGTTAATTATTTTGATTGGTCCCTGTAGACAACATAATTAAATTATGAATGCTTTTCTAGAGAAAATTTTTAGTCCTGAGGGTTGTACGCATTTCTTTTTACTGCTCTTGCATGTGGCAGCCTCAATCAGAAGAAGCTGTGTGGAATATTCTTAGCTTTTTGTGAGCATCATTATTCTTCCTAGCTTTATCGCTGCAAGACGTCAACAAGTACTCAGCAAATATCCATGACCTGAGATCCAGCATCCTGAGACAACTCTTGTATAAATTAGATACATTGTTTTCTAATTTTCATGTGTGCTAAACGCAATCCTTTTACATGTGAGAAGTCTTTGATAGAGATTTTGTGATGCTAAAAATATGTCAGCTCTACTTTAAGTGCACTTCTCTGCATCGCTTGTTTCCTTGCGTGTTTCAGGCTCGCCTTACAAAACCATGTCGCCAGAACCCAAGTCCGATGACTCCGAGCTCGGCAGTGACCGTTTTCCAGCGAGAAAACACTGCTCGCGCCTGCGCAAGGCTTTCTCCAAGAGCTTTGTGTATGGCGTGTTCAGGTTAGTTTTATAGTATGAATTCTACATGATTGAGAAATTCACCGCGGTGGTATAGTGGTGAAAGGGCTCGGCTGCTGTTCCAAAGGTTACGGGTTTCGATCCTAGCCGCAGCGATAGAATTTCAATGGAGGCAAGATGCTAGACACCTGTGTAGTGTTTGATGTCAGTGCACGTTAGAGAACACGAGATGGTCGTAATTTCCAGAGCTCTCAACTGTGGCGCGCCTCATCATAACCATGTCGTGGATTTGGCGCGTAAAAGCCCAGATATTATTGTTATTGTTAGATGGGTGAGATAGAAAAGAACTTGGAAGGCTACTGACTATGGAAATTTGTAAATGGGTCATTAAAAGTTGCTTATTATCTGATCGTGTGCTTCCTACAGGAAGTTGGTTGTAAGGGAAAACATGCATGTGCCTGACAGAATCATATTACCCCTAAATGTTCAAACACAAAAAGAAAAATTTGGTATTTCCTGTGAGTAAACAGCGAAAAAAATGAAATGGTTAGATGGATACATACTACTAACCCTTTTACATAGAAATACTAGTAGACAAGGAGTGCGTAAAGTACTTGTTCTTGGCACTTTACATTCAGTTCAAGACGAAAGTAACAGCAGCATCAAAAGCATTGGTATACTAATCGCAACGTGTGTTTGTTACCATTATTATACTATAAACTATGGACTCATTATGAACCATTGATATGTTCGGTAATGAACTTCATAATTGATTACTTTCTGACTGAAACCATAGATTAGAAGCCAATCTTAAACAATGCCTACTTGGCAGCAATTCTGAAGCTTCACAAGTCCCTGCTGAAATGTCTCATGTGGCCATGGTCTCTCTCTAAGCTCTGGCTCTTAGCTGTTCTCATTTTTCAGAGCGCTGTGTGAGGGACTGCCTGTGGACATGCAAGACGTCTCGACTGTTGTGGAGGACGCTTGCGAGGAGACTGCTCTCACCCTCGACATCACGGAGTTCATCCAAGCGATTTGCGGCCACACTCGCGACTTCCGCATCAAGTCCACTGTGGAGCACTCTCACCGAGCAGGCGCCGGGGCACCTCGACACGAGGGCATCAGCAGTAACGAGACCAGCTGTGAAGGTGTTTTGGTTCTGCCCGTTGAAGAAGCTGATGCCGCAGTTGATGCCGATGAAAGTCGGCGCACTTCGAGTGATGGGTGAGGACTGTACTGCTTCGTTGGTCATTCTGTCAGGGTGTGTGCCTTCTCGGGCAGATGACCACAAGCAAGCTGAAAGGCTCCCGCATCCTAGTGTTGTGTGTCTGCGTCATGCGTATGTGTTAAATACACATGATATTGGCCGAACCTTTTTGGTTAAAACAGTCTAAGCGTTTAGTATTACATGATGAAAGAGCATAGAGGTGAAGGGGAGGAAATTTGGAATGCTGCTCTTTAGTTAAGGTAGGTTAGGATGGGAATTGGAAAGATTTGCCTGTACAAATATTTAACATACAACCTTACTAAGGCTGAGCATTCATTCGAATGTTAAATTGAGCTTAACTGCAGCAAAGAAGCCTCATGCCCTACAGTGAAATCTTGCTACAAGAGACGCTTGGTTATAAGAGTTGTCTGAAAATGATTTGGTTGGTATTCCTCTATTCACCATGGTAACATCGCACACAAGAGGCATGGTTACAAGAGACACTTGGTTACTAAGGACAGCTCTATTGGGTTCCTATAGTAAATACAGTAAAAGCTCGTTAATTCGGATTTCTAGGGACTGGAAAAAATGTCCGAATTTACCGAATGTCCGAATTATCGAATGGTCGAAATAAACACAATAAATGCAAGAGTTTTTTCAACGTACCTTTACTTTACAAAGTAATTGCGGAAACTTGTCTGTTTTCGAGCATAAATTCTCGCGGACACAATTTTTCTGAGCCATTCAAGGTGCTCAGTAGCTCGCATGCTGTCTGCAGTGCCAAAACAAAGTTCTTCAAGGACGACGAGGGCCTCCGCTGCTTCCTTCACAGTACGAGGGGGCCTGTCTGGCTACAACATATGTACCAAGATTACTTCGTTAAACACTGAACCTCTTCATCACTTCTCGTCGGCAGAGCCCATTTTTCAGGGCATGCAAAATTTCTACTTTGGTGGTGAAGTCCTGGGCCTTGTACTTGGACCGCTTCGCCGGCGTTGCCATCGGCGGAGAGTGCGGTCACACGAGAACTCAGCACTAAAGCACCAGCAATGATCAAGCTAAAGGAGCCGTACTGAATCATTCCTCGATAAAACGGCGTTCAACGATGCAGCACACCAACGGGCACTAAGCAACTAAATGGCACCGCTAACCCCATACGCGAAGAAAAGGCGTTTGACCAGTCTCAAGTCAAGCCAAGTCGATAATTGATGTCCATGGCGATGCTGCGTTTGAGCTTCGCTTTTGTTCCGAATTGTTCCTTTTTCGTTTTCGAGTCTCGCCAGCGGCCCGAAAGTCGCCGAATTATCCGATTTGCGGTCAAATTTGTCCGAAATAACGAGCGCCCAGTCTCATAAAGTGACGCATATATTTACAGGGACCAGATGACGTGTCCGAATTAACCGATTTTCCGAATTAACCGATTTTCCGAATTAACGAAAGTCGTATTAACGAGCTTTTACTGTACTTCACTACTTTATAAGAAACAGTACCCAGCCATGTTTGTGCAATGCAGCTGGCTTTTACCAACCGGTATGCTCTGCAGTTTTCATCCCCTTGGCTTGATTCTTTTTGGTTCTGCAACCAGATGTCATTCCTCGCATGGTTGTGACTACTATTCTCGCTGAACTTTCTGTAATTATGCATTATTATGAGGGCATTGCAAAGCAGAAAGTGTTGACAGTTCAGACTGATGAACATTTAAAGGGACCCACAACCAATTTTTATAGTACCCGTTTTCTTGAGTGCAACTAAAAGCTTACCGGTCAGAGCTTGTAATCACGGAATGGTAACGCGGAAAACGCCGTAGAACGTTTATCATCAGAATTTTTTTATGTGCGGCGATTATGCAGTCTTAAGGAGACATGCTGCAAACAGTGGATGTGGTCTCGATAGCGATTATACGCCAGCGGTGATGAAAAGTGAAGCCCTAAGTATAAACACGTAATGTTATGTTTGTCGAGCGTGCGGTCCCGCGACTACTGCTTTCTGGCGGGTTAAATTATTTTACAAGAGTTACAGCGCTTTCCTGGGGCTTCTTATGCAAGTACTTTGGCCGTACACAGGTCCTTTTTAGGACTTTTAGCCAAGCCAAGCTGAGCTAAGCCTTCGAAAACGAAACGACGCTTTTACACGTGATCGACAGTTCACGCATGGTAGTTCACGTGCGGCCGTAGTTGGATGGTTTCGTTATGTCGTCGCTTGACAACTTGAGCGAGTTAGAGGAACGAATTTTGGCTCGCATGCGAGCGCAGAACTTGGACCCCTATCGAGTAGGCCGTGCGCATGCGCCACTGCCTCCGTTTCACTGGAAGCCACGAAAGCAGCGCCGCTTTTCATGCTCTACTACTTTTACCTTGTAAGCCGCATAGAACCAAACGGGGATGGACAATAACATACATATTCAAATTTTAAGCTCTTATTCTGGTGGGCATAAAATCATGAGACTACGTACAGCAAAGTGATTAAGACTTCATACTTGTGGTTCATGGATCTTCCGCTAGGCGCGCGACATGCCGGCTGTTGTTACTTTTGAATGCGATTTAAAAATATAAATCCTGCACAGATCGCGAGAAGTATGCTGTCATCTGTCACCATAATTCACGGTCTTTTCATTTTCACCGGGATCTAATCACCCGTTCGGGCCAGTTGTGGGTCCCTTTAAGAGCACTTCTAAGGTATTGTGAGCAGTACGAGGGCTTTCAAGGTGAAGTGCACCACCGCCAGAGGTTGGGAAAGAAGCGAATACAATCTGCAATCACTAAAAATGGGGGGGGAGGGGGGAAAGAAAAAAACACCACGAATGATTTCTTTTGGCCATCCCGAGGAATTTCCTGCAGATGTGTCTAAACACATTTGGATGCTGATATATGACAAAGTGATATAGTCTGACTCCACAGTGTCTTTAGAATTTTTGCTTACAAGAGACCTCAATTACAAGGGACATGTTTCCTCGGCTCCTTAAGTGTCTCTTGTAATGATGTATTAGTGTAGTGTAGCACACGGTGATTCAGTGATTCCACTGCACTAATACATCATTACAAGAGACACTCAAGGAGCCGAGGAAACGTGTCCCTAGTAATCGAGGTCTCTTGTAAGCAAAAATTCTAAATACACTGGGGAGTCAGATTAGATCACTTTGTTTTATATCAGCATCCAAATGTGTTTAGACACATCTGCAGGAAATTCCTCGGTATGGCCAAATAGTGGAATCACGGAATCACCGTGTGCTTACGATCTGAGCTTGGCGAAGCATGTTTTACCTTCTTTCATCTTCTTTGCCAACGGCAGGGTCAGCAGCCTGTTCCCGGTGAACCTGCTCAAACGCCACCACCCGTGCGACGTTGTTCAGCAGCTGCACCTGAGCATCAAGCAACGCTTCCAGGAGCTGCTAGAGGAGGTGTTCCAGCGCATTCCCTCGCACCCAGACTACTACTACTTCTGCCCTCCATGCCAACCACGAACCTTGGTGAGCTTTACTGTGGGGGGGTCTTGAGAGAGCCGCTCGTAGAACAAACAGGCGCCATTCATAGTAATGTAATGAACTAGAGATGGGCAAATATTCAGGTACTTCGAATGTTCGGACGAATTCGCTTCGACACAAATTTAGATTATTCGAAATTTTGAAGTACCGTATTTTCTGGTGTATAAGACGCACTTTTTTTCCAATATTTTCGTTGGTGCGTCTTATACAACGGTGCGTCTTAAATGCACAAATATTTATGCGATTCTACGAGCCCACTATGTCGATATTTCATTCGCAAGATAAGCTGAGCGCGAGAGCATGCGTAAAAAGATATCTATTCTTGTTATAACAAGGAAGTGGGCGTGGTTTTAGATGTCAGCTGCTTGATGTTTAAGCACTATGGCGACCACGGAGATTACAGCCGCAATAGAAGGCACCATCATCCCGCAAACTTTTGTATTGTTCAAATTGTTTGTTTTTAAACAAATAATTTAACCCATGGAACTGAGGCAATAAATAAAGAAGGGCACCACAACATTTCATTGTAATGTTGTAGCGCCCGCAATACCACCAGTTACAGAGATGAAAGTACCACTTCGTTATCATCGCCATCAGTTTCCGTGTGAGGCATCGCTCCAGTCTTGCAGTGGCCGCAGCTTCCAGCTTCCAGCTTCCAGTCGCCATTTACCTTTGGTATGCGTGTGTGTAGGTGTCAAACATGCGGTGCAATTGTTGTTTATGTGTTCCCTCCAAGCCTCATAATGCCATAGAGACAACGCCAACGATGTGCTCCAAGATGCTTTCAACGCTGTGTAAAAGAGTTACTCAGAGGCCGACAACGGCAATCCCGCGACGCTGCCAACTGATGCATAAGAACTTTTGACAGTGCACCGGAGGATGTGGCTTCGAATGCTGTGGAATAAATATTGGTTTTCTGTGCCTCAGGACAGGTTATTTACAAGTTTTTTACTGCTGCTTACAGATGTTCAACGCTGTGCGTGACTAAACATTACGCAATGAACGTACTCTGCATGCGTTATTGTGTTTTATCATGTTGACAGTGTCAAAAATAGGTGCATCTTTTACAAAGGTGCGTCTTATATGTCTTTCTTTCCCACAAAAGTCGTAAAAAGTAGGGGGGGTGCGTCTTATACAAACGTACGACTTATACACCAGAAAGTACGGTATTCGAAATGAACGAATGTATGTATATTTGAGTGCGTATAACCCCCCTCTAAAGGAGGTTTCACTGCGGCTTAGGAGTGCTATGCCGTGACTTGCACTGCCACGAAGTGTTGCACTGCCACTTGCACTGCCACGAAGTGTTGAAAAGCATGTTATGCAAGCTTATATGTGCTAATTATAGTAATTTTTTTTTTTCAAGTGTAACGTATTGCACCAGTTATAACTGGCACCCTACTGCTATGCAAATCTTGTTACTATTCGAAATTGCTTCCACTTCATTTTGAACCGATAAAGTGGCATTCACTCATGCGCTGTTCCAATTCTTAAGAATATTGTGCGAGTTATTTGGGTCATAACAAAAATGCTAATTTTTCTTAATAATCTGTGATATATGTATATTATATTATAACTATTCAATTCTAAATTATTCAACTGAGTCGCTATTAGCTTCGAATTTGTTTTGAACCTCAAACTTGTTTCCGTGATTTTAATTATGTTCTATACTATACAGCATAGACCGCTTATAACGTAAGTCGCCGGAGTCGTGAATATCCGCACTATAAGCGGTACCGCACTATAACCAAAACAACATTTTTGAAAGGTTGCGCGTGTGCAAAACATGACCAAGAGACAGCCGCGCGATTCCGGCTATCGGGGCATGCGACTGGGACGTAAATTTGCATCCGCTTGAGTTTGAAAATGTTGAACGGTTAGCGTCCGCGGGACATAACGAACGCGCAAAAAAAAAAAAAAAAAGCGCCGTAACGGAAAGACGCCAACTAACTTTTCGGATCTCCTCAGTTATGCGGAGTTCGCTGCGATACCACAATGCACAGAAACTACGCGTCAAACGGCAATTGAAATTTCCGCCGCACGCTTTCGATTTTCCGGGCGCGTGCGCGATGTCGAGAACAGTGGCGACCACGAACCGCCACACGAGTGTTACACACACAGGCCCTCATTTTCGTCGAAGATGTAAGGCACCCCTTCTAAATGTAACAAGTGCGAAATGTTCCGTCGACACGGCACCAAACCGCAAGTTTGATAGTCCGCGGCCACCACCGACGAGGCAGCTAGCGTTCGTTAGGCCTAGCGCGTGCGTTGCAATGTGGCATGCCGTCGCGAGACGCTTGCCCAAGAAACGCGGAGATCGGGCGTAGAAGAGATCGTTTCACGCGTGCTGCCCTCGGTTTAGCTCGAGAGTGCGCAATTATTTTCCTGCATAGAATGAATCAACTAGCCCCCCCAAGACGTCCTGATCAACGAAGTTTCGGTTCGCGGTCGGAAGAACATCCGCCGCAACTATCCTGAAAAAAGTCTTCTAAGCTTGGTCGTCGAAGGCGAAAGCTCGATCGCGTCTCAAAGCACATCACTAGCGCGGTAATCGAATTCGCACGCGCGAAATCTGCGCTCTACGACGACTATTTTCCCGATAGAAAACCGAAGAGACAAACAGCGGTGGATGCGCGGGCACCCGTTCGTGGCGGGGCGTGCATGACAGGCGGCCGAATCAAAAGCGGCAAAGGCTACCTCGTCGCCTACGCAACCAGTTCCCCTCCACACACCCCGCACCCGCGTAGGGCAGCTGCACCCCCCACCCCCCGTCATCACCCCCCCCTTCTTCCTCCCCCCTCGCGCCTCGGTCATTCTTTCCGCGTCCCCCCCCTCCGTAACGCTGTCGTCGCTCTCTCCCGGCCGGCGCACCTGCGCTGATAAGCGCGCTCGTCCCCTCGCTTCTCCGAGGAAGTCCGGCAACCGCATTATAACCGAACCGGTCTTTCACGTCGGGGGGACTGCACAATAAGCGGTATGCGTATGCATGGAGTCCTATGGGAGAGTAAACGGGAGTCAGAAAAAACCGCATTATAGCCGGTCCTGCACTGTAAGCGGTTACGTTATAAATGGTCTGCGCTTATATGCTTTTGACATCTTAAAGGAAACAGGACATTCGCTCATCATATCTTCTTTGTTTTGTGTTTGTCTTGATTTGCACCCCTCATGTTTCATGAGCCCCACAAGAAGTACTCTTGTATGTGTGTATGTTGTAAATTTATGCCACCCTCTGGTAGATTTGAAAGAACATTTTCCGTTCATAAGACTTCTTCCATTTTGTAAGCTTTTACAGAACTTATTGGCCAAACTGTGACTTAATTTGTTTGCTTGCATGTGTGTGTAGTGTTTAAGTGTTGCAAGTTATCGCAACCCTCTACCATAACCATGTCTTCAACATAGTGGGGGGCTGAGCGAAGGAGCCAGTGGTGGTGTTCTGCACAATGCTGACGCAATCGCTGAGGAGGAGGGAGCACTTTGTGACTGGGACGACACTGACACAGACCGGTCCCATAATGTCGAATTCTCCATGGAGGCCGAACGTAAGTACTGGATCTCCACAAGCTCATGTTGCGTCTTCTGCATGAAACACTCATTTGAACTGATTCTTTCCATGAGGGCGATGTATATCATCTTACTCAGCGTCTCAAAGCTGCACTCATCTCAGGCATAATTTGTTTAGAGTGTTTCAATAAAATTGCATGTTAGAGAATGGTCCTCTTGCAATGCATGGCTGTGTAATGCAGTGTCATTTGCATATAAGTGTAAGATTTTCTACATTAAAGGTGTGGGCCATATCCCTACCTGTCCGCACTGATGCCGTGTTTCTTGCAGCATTTTGCTCGTTGGCTTATGCTGTGCGTTTTCCTGAGATAACTATGGACGCCTTTTTTCACAGATACTTTTGTGTCGCTTAAGTACATATGGCTGCCATAGCTTCGTCAGTGACTGAGTGCACAGCGCGCTCCGTCAGACTGAGCGCATTGTGTGCACACAGTTTTCGAATGGTACAGTATAGTCTTGAGCAATATGAAGTGGAACAGCAAGTTCAGCATTTACCTATGACATATGGACGTGAATGTAACATATCAATTTTCCGGGTGTACTTTTGTGCCGAAGCAGTTAGTGTTTTGAACACTTTTGTGCTTGCAAATTGCATTTGGCCAGTATGGTCTGCTGAAAATAATTTTTGTGTTCCCTTTCCTATTGCTCACTACTGTACAGTGGTGGTGCACCAGTTTGTCGGTTTAGTGCCCATGACTTGATCATCCATTAACTTCACTAGCAAGTCACTAGTGTTGTTTGCATTTGTTACCTGCTGCCTTTTTACTTCACTCACTGCTTCAGGGTCATATTTTGATGCTTATGTAAAGGTACAGCCACACTTGCGTCAACACTGCACTTGTCACAAAGGGTGCCTTGAGTTACTGCGTGTCTGAGCCACACCACGAAAGGCTACTCTGGTGAGCCAATTAACATCAAGGCAGTCACGTGACTGAGCAATATTGTTCCACTCTATCATGTGCCCTTTGTCACTGGGTTACGACAGCGTGCTTGGGGCTGTATCATATGTAAAGGTAGATTGGGAATGCCGGCAGTGTGCTGATGATCCTAGTGCTAGTCATGCCAAATATCATCACAAAAGTGTTTCTATCCCCTTGATCAACTGAGACTATTGCCTCAGGTTACTTCAATTGGGAAGTATGCCAGGTGCACACACCCCAGCTATCAGGGACAGGCCAAGCATGGCTCTTGCGCCACTGAAACCTACATGTCATCATCATCATATCGGGGACAGGCATGTGCAGTTTCACTGTGGGCTCTGGATTAGAGGTGTGCACGGGCTCCGGGTAGCCCGAAAGCCCGAGCCCGGCCCGGCCCGCGGGCCGGGCACGGGTATGCGGAGGTCTTCCCCTCTCGGGCCCGGGCCGGGCTCGGGCTACTCATCTCGGGCTTTGGGTGGGCCGGTCCAGATGCAAAGCCCGCATCAAACCAAATATATAGACGTTGTGCCGGAATTGTTTTCTTTAACGATGAACCCACTGATCACCTTTGTGATTATTTATCCATGCAATCATCCTTCTGACTTGCATCAGAGATACTAAATTTCTGGAAGAACAAGGAGTCTAGATATTCTAAGCTTGCTATGCTTGCGAAAAAAATATTTGCGATTCTGGCTACCAGTGCGAGCAGCGGACGGAACTTCAGTTCGACGGGATATGTGATGCAGGAGCGCCGCACTTCACTGATGTCCGAATCACTGCACAGCTTGTTATTTTTACACAATTTGTAATCTTTGTATAGAAACTAACATGTGTCGTTTGCATATGTTTAACTTTGATATGTTGAATAAAATGTCACATGATAAAAAAGTGACATCTTGTCTCCGCAGCAAACTTTCATGGTGTCGGGCTGGACCAGGCCCGGGTTTGTATTTTTGTACGTCGGGGCCGGGCCGACGGGTTCTCGAAGCCCTTTAGGGTCGGGCTCGGGCGGGCCTTCGACGTCGGCCAGTGGGCCCGGGCCGGGCTCGGGCTTGAAAATTAGGCCCGTGCACAGCTCTACTCTGGATCCCTTTGTGTATGCAGCATTGGCACGTGCGCAGTCTCCGTGGCCATGCTCCCAAACTAGCCGAGCCATTCCCACTGAGCATTTCCAAGTATGCATTCCCTGGCTGTGACCATACATTATGTGCCTCGTCATAGTTCCTCCACTGGCCACTGAGGTGATGATGAAAGCTTGCCATCATTTAGAGTTACACTAGACACAACTTAAGCAAATTTACGCTGATAAAGTACCGTATTTACTCGAATCTAGGCCGAGGTTTTTTTTCAAAAAAGGGATGTGCGAAAGTGGGGGGGTCGGCTTAGATTCGAGTACCATGGTTTGACCGCAGCCGCCACATACTGTCGGCCGCAAAGTTTGCGGGATCTGCAGCGCGTGTCGGAGCGACGTAAAACTGCAGCGCTGCGTCACCTACCGTGATGGTTTTCGAGGCTATCGGCCTCAGCGATTAGCGATGGCGCGTTTAGATAACGCGCCTTTGCCGGATCTTATCGCAAAGGCCGCAGCTGATATCCTGAACACCCGCCGCGTCATGGTAGGTGACGCAGCGATGCAGTTTTTCGTCGCTCCGCCACGCGCTGCAGATCTCCCGCAAACTTTTGCGGCCGACAGTACGTAAAGGGCCGGCCACGCTAGCGACATGACGGCTCGCCATGTGCCCATCTCGGGCTGCCGTGTGCAGGCGGTTCTGCATGCGCGTCCGAGGCATTTTCGCGACATCCTGCGGTAGCGTTGCACGGCGACGTGGTCGCTCATTGGTGGAGTGGTTGTCCCCATGGCTACACAGGCGAACCGCGTTGTCTGCTTCGTACTATCCATTGTTCCGAGAAATCTCGCAGTCATATATGTTCATGCAGAGAGTGTTGTCGAGCCGGCAAGATTTCACGCCGGCAAAGGTGGATTGTGTCACGTGATACGTGATTGCGGCATAGCGGCGCCGGCGATAACCGTGCCCTTTGACACCCCCTCCTCTCCGCCTCTCGCGTGCACGACAGGTGCGGGCCTGCGCGGGCGCAGTCAACGGGCGCGGGGTGCAGTGTTCGCCGTTTTCTGAAGTTTAGTGCAGTCGCATTGGTAGAGTTCTGGAAGTGTCGCGCCTTAACCACGTGCTCGCGAAACGCTTGGACCACATGTGCTTTTGAAGGGATGGCACCAATCAAGTGGTGCCACTGCAGCGTCGTTTTGCACGCGGAGAAAACTTCAAACCTGCAAGCGCAGCACGAGTTCGGCGTGCTCGAAAAGAATGTGCGCTACGGAGTGCGCGCTTATGCAATAAAAATGCTGGGTTTTCTGCCGATGAAACGGCATTTCTTTCATTCGGCCTGCATTCGAGGTAAACTTTTTTTTTCCTGGCCTTGCGAATTTCGGGGGTCGGCCTGCAACCGAGGGCGGCCTAGATTCGAGTAAATACGGTATTATTTAATTTGTGGCGGTGACTCGTGCTTACAGCTGTAGCCGACGCTGGCCACTCAGGGTGATGAGAAGGGAGGAGCTGCAGCACTTCTTCCGAAACCGGGCCACGCCGTTGCAGCCGAGATCACGAGCATCGAGTCCTGCGCTGGGTCAGCGCGATCACCCCCTCCTTCACCAGGCGAGGACGATTCTGGCGACGAGGACGAAGAGGACGAGGAGGAAGTGATGGAGACCATTCGAGAGGCCGAGCCCATGGTCCCGCCCCCTGTTTGCTCACCTGACGTGCTTGGTGACAACCAAATCGGGCTGCGGGTCGTGCTCACTGACCTCGCTGCCAACCTGCCTTGGTGAGTGTGAAGGGCCACTTGCCCCCCCCTGTATTTGCAAGCAAGACTCAGTTTTAATAGTTTGAAGGAAATATCATGCAGCTGTAGTCCACATTGGGCTGAAAGTCATCAGTCCATATAAGCAAGTGTGTAAAGCTAGTTGGTATACTTCACATCATTCCTTTGCAGAAAGAAGCGTTGCTTCGTGGCAATTCACATTGAAGCCAGTTTTCTTTTTTTTTCTAATTTTGCATAAAGTCTAATTGTTCAGTCCTGATGTTTGGGCAGACAGGCTTCTTGTAAAGGTGAATAACATTCAGTTCAGGTATTTCAGTGTATCCAGTCTTTAGGGCTTACCACCAGCACAGCAGCCCAATGCTTTAAATATTGTGCCACAATTAGCATCCTGTTGAAGAGTAAATGTTTTTTTATTGCGGAGCACTTCAGGGGCCCGGCTTGTCGGCCATCCATCTCATGTGGCGTGATCACACTCGCAGTATAATGTGATCACGCCATACAGGCCATAACAAGGCTAGCAGGGCTCAAAACCGGGTTAAAATTAACAAACAAGGTATAAAATTATATAGTTAACTGAAATAGCGAAGTAACGGCATTAATTAACTTAAAACTGCTTAAACGTGTTGGAAACTTTGGAAATGTGGCCTGGGGCGCAAGAGAGGGCGCCCCGCCATAGTCAAGATTCTGCTCATGTCGAGGAAACACCCTGCAGGCTTACCTCAAACATTGGTGTCATTGATGCTTTGGTAAACGGAGCAGTGGGAACTGTACGAACAGGAATCGCTGGGTGTCAGTGTGACGCTCTTCTGTAGGTTTCACAGTAGTGGAGCTGCCATACGTTTTTTTAGCTCGATTGATAGTTAACTGATGTCTCGCATTTATGTGTCCAGGGGAAGTGATCAGCTGTCTTGACGAGTCCCAGCCCGAAGTGGACCTCGAAAGCATCAAGATTCGTCTAGACTTTCTCTGCTTGACGTTGCCCCCCAGACGTTGAGAAGCTGGCGCCCGGTGATGCACGCCTGTCATCATCGTCAATCATGTTCGATTCAGAACGGCAGCGTCAGGACGAGGATGTGGAAAGCATCGCCTCTATTGGGTGAGCCCAAGAACCCTGGCTGTTGGCAGGCGCGGTCTTTGTGTTCAGTTTGTCGTGCATGTTTGTCGTGCCATACAGCATGTACAGTCGTCAGAAATATGAGAGGGAACATTGAAATTAGCTTTTTAAAGATCGAAGCACCTAAATGCAGTTAGGTGCAGAGGTGTTCATGGCACTAAATGCCGAAGAGAAAGGTATCTTTTGCAAGTCAGCATGTCACATTCATATCGGCTCATTACTAGTAATTAGGGTTGTGCAAATTAATACACTCATACCTCGATATAACGAACCCAGATATAACGAAATATTGGTTGTAAAGGGGTGCTGACACAAAATTTTGCGGCCGAGGTAGCCCGTGGAATCGATTCCCGCGAGCATGCATACCGTATATACTCGCGTAATGAACCCACCTTTTTTTCAGAAAAGTTGACGCCAATTTGGGGGGAGGGTTCATTACGCGGGGAAAAAAAATCACGGGAGTTATAAGAGCAGAAATTTTGCGTGAAATTATTAAGAAACTTGCTGTGGAACCGCTGCCGGCCTTGAAGTCAGTGGCAGGAATGATTTGACTGCGGAGCCTCTTAACATATTCGAGAACCGCTCTCCACAACGAGAAACTTTCCTTGTCTTGGCCCGCGAAATGCGCGACGATCCTCTTTTTGTAGCCCGAAGCTCTTCCTCTTGTTTTATCCAGTAACGAACGCGCACGGATCGACGCTAAGTGTCGTCCAGTCGCTCCGTTCTCATGCTCCAGCGCATGTTTCACTAACTTTTAAGTTTAAAGCCGGCCATGCAGTTAGCATACCGGCCCAATGTGCCGTTCGCAGCAGGCGTCCATCGAAGTTCACCCAGGTTCACCGCGAGAACCCGACTACTAGGGCGCCTCGATGGCAGCGTTCCTTCGTTACTTCGTACGCTTTACGTACGCTGGCATAGAGGCGCCCTACCGACAACCAAAACGCAGCGTCGGATGGCGGCGCAAGCACGCGTCGGCGCGGTTGCGCTTTGTTTTATGCTTTGTTTTTATGCCGCTGTTCTTTCGTGGCGCTATCAGCAAGGAGGTTTCTTCTGCGTTCGACAGATGGCGCTCCGCCGCAAAAGGCGCAACTTTTAAATTTTGATCCACATCATTCGCGCTCGCGCTGCTTGCAACTGTTTAGCATGGTTGTTAAAATACGTATGAACTTTTATTGCATCGTTGTTTTGTGATATGTTGGCGTGATTTAATGTCGTTTCGATCATCAACGGCACTGGCTATCATTCCGAAATAAAATGAACAGATACATACCTTAAAAAATAGATTTTTATTTTTCAAGGACCAAAGTGGGGGGTGGGTTCATTATGCGAGTGGGTTCATTACACGAGTATATACGGTATATCATCAGCAAAATATCAACAGTGAACATAGCTTGGAAGGTATTTCACATGAATTTTGAAGTTTGCGTGCGCGATCAAGCATCGCCCCCTCAAAAGTGACCCATGGTGACCTCCTTACTTCGCTCACGTCACCACGCTGCAGTCAATTCAACAAGTTATGATGACGTCGTAGCTGCTATATTTCTTTTTGCCGCATTTGCTTCAGCAGACTACTACGTGGTGGCTGCTCATTGTTTGTGGGACAACCTTGGTATTCTAGCTTTCTAAACTACCGCGACGGTTGCTTGACTTTCACACAACTGCTTTTTACACACAGCATGCATAAATGAGTGCATGAGTGCATCGTAAGTTTTGAAGTGAGCACCCGGGCGAAAAGAATAGCGGCTCCAAACGTGTGCCTTGTGTGGTTTCAGCCTAAAAGACACAAAAATTGTAGATTTGATGTGCCGTAATCATCATATGATCATGAGACACGTGGACTGGGATGATCCAGATCTATTTTCGATCATCTAAGTCCTTTAATCAAACGAAAGTACACATTCATTTTTTTTCCTTCTTTCTTTTTTCATCCCGAGTAGAATGCAGTCACTGTGGCCTGGTGAGTGCCGTTAGTCTGGATGCTTTAATAGGTCGCACTTTTTGATATTTGCCTAAAATTAATTACAGCGCACTCGCAAAAATGCCCCAATGGTGCCACTTGTTGAAAGAGGCAAACATCTGGGCTGTTGCGCCCGCATTCACCCATCAGAAATCGCGATTTATGGACTGCGCAGAGAGCTGGTTGTTCACCCAGCATGGCTCTTCAATTTTCTGTTAACGTTAAACTGCGAGAAGTATCTTAACAGGAGATCAATAAATCATTACTGCGAGAGCTGCTTTTGTAAAATGACTTTGTCTGATGGTCAAGAAACTGAAACTGAGGTGCTTTGTTAGCTAAATTTTTCGCCGACGCTATGCCATTGAAATTGGAATCGCAGGCAGCGACGATGTACGAGGCATCAATGTGTTGTGTGCACGTAGGCATGCACATCAATTTAAAACGGGAATCACTGCTGTCTAGCAGTGGTAGGGCCCTGCACGAAAAACATGTTCCCATCTTTGTCGCATACCCACACTTCAGCTGTCTCAAAAAATAACGCAGCAGATGCACAGAAAGCATCGCAACCATCAGCTCGTGTCGCACCACGCAAGCCTTTCGGTACGAGAACGATGCCCTCTGTGGCACAGATCGCCATGTTGAAGCAACTTTGGGCAGCGTATGAAGCTGTACCATAGCATGATGGCGAACTTTCATGAGCATAAGAAGTATTAAAGTACTCTGGTATTATTTAATCAGTCCCCATTTATCTTACAGCTGCTACGTGGTCGAACCATAAAATATGCAATCAAAGGCACGTTACTTAGCTGCTTTATGTTGAGAAGGGTGTTGAGTTGGGAAATATTGATCGCATTATAACACTGCTCTTGCCCTCTCCTTTTTTTTTTCTCAGCTATCAGCTGGAGGTTCCGAGGGACCCACTTCACCACTTGCCTGAATTTCAGAATGAAGTCATCAGCAGGTGCATTGAAAAGGTGAGACTCTATTGATAGTAGGCAACCTTAATTGGGATATTGTCTGCTCAAGAACAACCTCTTCTTGGAGGCTTTTCTTTTCAAAATTGTGTACTGAACAAGAAAAATGCATTTTTACAGAACTCTTGACACAGAGGAAATACAACAGACTCTGGTTAAACGGAACCTGAAGGGACCAGGAAAATATGATCCATTTAACTGGAGTTTCGCTTACTGAGAGATAAACGGGGGGGGGGGGCAGAATACAAGTACAGTAAAACTACGTTAATTCGGACTTCACTGGACCGGAGAAAATGTCCTAATTAACCGAGGGTACGAATTATCGCGAGTACGTTCAAAACACTTGAAAAATGTATCCTACACCATCAGACTTCTATTTCTTAAAAAAGTCGGTGATCGCGGTTTGCTTCGCGGAGACAATGTGCGAGGAAGTCACAATTTTGCGGAGTTCCTGCAGGTGACTTAGTCCGCGCACACTGTTTGAGGAAACCATGCAAATATCCTCTAAGAGTGCCAACTCCTGACGGCAACTCCTAAGTGGACGCGACGGCCGACGCAACAACTAGCGGCGCTGCTGTGCAATCTTGCTTCATGCCTCACGCGCCGCGAGAAACGCGCAACGCGTCGCAAGCGCCTACTCCGCGCGCGTCCGAGCTCGCGGCGGCAGGTGCATCGCCTCCGCGATGAGCATCGGCAACGCGCCAATGGGAGCAATGCTGTGTTGCCGCAGGCTCGTAGCCGATACCGGTGGCCATGGCAAGTGAAGCAAAATGGAACAGCAGCGCCGCAAGTGCACGCATCGGCCGCGTGTGCCGGCTCGCGAGCGGAGCTGCGAACTGAACGCGCAGCTGTCGTCGCGTGGAGCAGACGAAGCAGCGACAGAGAACACCTACGACGCACGACGCCGAAACACGTCACGTGATCAGTGCGCAAAACGACGCAGCGCCCCCCCACTTTTTTGGGAGACAACGAGCGGCCACGCTGCTTCCGTGGCGATCCCGTGCAGTTTTCCAACTGCCTCCATCTTTGCCAGTTGCTGATGACAGTAGCGATGCGCCTTTCATTTGGCTGAAAACCAGCGCCATGCTTTTTTTTTTTTTTTTTTGTGCCTCCGAGATGCAGAGCTCACTCCTACTTCGTTTTAAATCTTGAAGGCCACGATCCGATCTCGGAAGTTTAGGTGCGCCGTCGATTTCGGACCCGAAGCGCGGCCGCGGCGGAATGCGCCGCTTGCTTCCCCGTCGTGACCCGACCTACCCGACCTCGGTCGGGAGTTCGAATTAACCGAAGCGCGGTCGAATCTATCCGAATTAATGAGAGTTTTCAATCATAGAACAATGCACATTTTGGACGGGACCAGACGCCGCGGCCGAATTAACGGGGGTCGAATTAACGAGATTTTACTGTACTAAACAATCATGTCAGAGACAGTTGTTCCATTTAAGTAGCAATTCCGTTTGACAGATTTCCGTTTACTGAGAGTCTACTTTAATTACACTTATTTAACACAGCGTTATGCTCTTCAGAAGCTCGTTCTAGATTAAAAAGATCTTGAAGCACTATGCAGCACACAAGGCAACATCACACTCCTTGTTGATACTATAAATTATTTATTTTTGCGTTTTGTGTGCTGTAGTGCAATTTTGTTTTTTGTTAGAACTATCACATTTTCACAGAATTCATGTTTGGTAGTTTGGCACAGTTCGTGTTTAAATCAAGAGTTTCCATGTCCAAATATTTATTTGTTTATGGATGTGCTCCTTACCATGCACTCCACACTTTGCTTTCTACAAAGGCCAGTGTTGCCATCTAGAAAACAAGCATTTCACTGCTGTTTATTATTTTTTTCAGAGAGAAGGCAGTACATGTCCTGCTCAAAGAAAAAATAGGTTGCTTGGATCGCATTTTTTAATGTGGCACACAAGTTGTCCACCTGTCGAGCTACTCACCATGGCATGGTCAACCTGTGGCCACATATAACCAGTAGACCCTTTTCTTAATTGTAAAGCTGGCTTTCCTTCCATGCAGTTTGCCCAATTACAGTCGCCGACGGATTTTTCGGACTCCAAAAATTCGGACTTGTTGGATATTTCGGACTTCATAAATGCACCGTCAAGGTTCCCATAGCACTAATGCATTTTCACGACCGATTTTTCGGACGAATTTATGCCCTAAAGTTCGATTTTCCGGACTAAATCGCTTGTTTTCAACCGTGCCGCTCGATTTTGAAAGCCGCCATGTTGGATTTTCTGTTGGCTTGGTCGACTTTGCCTTCCAGTGGTAGTTGTGTGGCCTCCAAGATCGGAAACGCGCACGATATTCCAGTTTCGGAGGCCGTGTCCGATCATTCTTGGCTGGCAAAGACCTTTATTTTTCGGTCAGCCTTATCGTCAGTAGCATCCGCTAGGCCTTTTTTTTTTTTTTTACCTCGGTGCGTTTGTTTTTTTGATTGCCGTGACGCGCGTGGTCGTGTTGGTGGTGTGTCAAGTGTGTTTGGGCCGTCGTGCGCGTCACATGTTTCCTACTGTTGCGGTTGCTCAGTAGCACGCAGTGGTTATGGTGCTCGGCTACCAACCTGAAACACGCGGGTTCGATCGCGGCCGCGGCGGTAGCGTTTTGATGGAGGCAGGTAAAAGAACCCCAGACCGCGTCGTTAAATCCCACCGAACAGGCGAGACGTTGCATGCATCTTTTTGCGACCGGCATCAAGTTTTGTTTGCTTGGTGCCATGGAGCCACCAACTGTGCCGCCCGCAAAGGTCGGCGGCAGCGATTGCCAACGCGCTGACGATGTTACCGTAGCCCAAATAAAACCAAATCTGCTCGTCTCCAACCACAGCATGAAGCATGGCATTATTGGGGATTTTTTTAGACTTCTCTGATCCAAATAAACTTCATTTTCATGTCTTAACCATTTTTTCGGACTGTTCGATTTTTCGGACTATTTCGGGGTCCCCGCCAGGTCGGAAAAATCGGTCGGCGACTGTAATGGCGGCTAGTCACTTGCTGGAAACAGCATATTCAAGGGCAGTTTGCTTGCGCTCTGACGGGGGAAAATGCATACTCAGCCCGCTTGATACAAACACGCCTTATTGACAAGCCCCAGCGCATGCAACTAGGACCTCATGTACACTTGATGGACGGTGGGTGCTGCCATTAGTTGGGTGAATATGCAGTGCAGGGAAGCACGCTACAAAAAGAGCCTATTATGGGGTAAAGTGTCAGTTTACGGAATGACATTTGGGCAAAATGCAGCTTACGCTTTGCGCCTGTGCCCATGTCTCCTCAGTGCCGCCTAACGTGCAGTACGAAATGCCACACTTTTTATCGCGCACAACTTTACATTATAAGTTATAACTTTATATCATGACTTTACACCGTGCTGCCCGGCAGATGGCAGGATTCTTCCCTGAAGTTATAGTGCCCTCTCAATTCATTTCAACACTCACCAACACTTTCGCTCACCACTTTTTTGTGGTACGCAGCTGAAGTGGATGCTGAAGGATGAGATGGCCTCGGCAGCCCTCAACAGCTTCCCGCTGACAGCGGAGGCGTTGCACATGGTCGCAGAGCACGTCCGGAGCACTGCGGAGGCACGCACTACCACACGTTTGCACGCCACGACCGGTGCCCCCGGCTGTCAGGTGCAGAAGGTGCCGCTGCAGTTTGTCTTCGGGCCGGAGCAGAGTTTTGGCAAGTTCCTGCAGGTCAGTAGTAGTGTTACACAGCTATCGTCATGTCATGCACAATAAATGTGCATTAGCTTTTCTTTATTTCTTTCTATTAAGTGAAGCTTTTATGAGTTACACAATTCAGTGGCTGCGGCACAGTTCGCGAAAAACTCGGCACCGGTGAGTGTACAGAAATCCGAGTGTACACAAATGTGGCTGTCGAAGGTGCACCGGCCACATGCGTGTTTGTGTGCACCATTTTCCAATAACCGATGCCCTCTCGATAATGAGTCTCACTGTGATCAGCCATTTCTGATACGAAAGTCCGATCTTTTATCACGGTCACTTGCCAATTCACATTGCCACATTTCATTATTGCATTTCACTGTTCCGTGTGTTACCATCATTGTTGCCTGTGGCAACAGAATTGTTACTCAGCCAAGCACACGGGTGCAGGTCCGATTCCCGGCATAGACGAACGAAAAAGTTTAAAGGGAGCATTGCGCAATGCGATAGAAGTGAAGAAAGATAAATGGTAGTTCAGGCACGCACTCACCATGCTTTGCTTGTCCCCATTTTTCCTGAAAGGCAAAGGGCTCTTCATTAAAAATATTTTTTTTTTAATAAAGCATTTTTGCTCTATGATAGGAAGATAGGTTGACTGATTTGCCCCCTATAGTACGACTTTGCCACTTGTCTCTTTTCTGTGCTCCCCTGTCCAGGAATTCAAGCACCTCACACTGCCAGGCTACCAGCTAGAGCAAGTGGACAAAGATCACTACTGCGTTGTCTTGGACGACAAAGATTCCAAGGTGGTGCGGAGGCCCTTTGGGTCGCTCGTGCCTCCGCTTGGGGTGAGTCACGCAGCTTTCTTAAGGGTTAATGAGCTTTGCTTACTTTGCCTGAAAAAACATTACTTTTTAATTACATTTAAAGGTGCTCGTGTAGCAAGACTTTGCATACACAGCCATGAACAATTTGTGAACCTCGTAATGAAACTGCAGCAGAAGGGTCATCATCTTAGACTGATATTGTGAAGTAATGGTTAAACAAGAAATTTTCTCTATGTAACGTCATCTCCGTGTACTCCGCTAGATGTTATAGTGATCAGGTGTCATGGTGATTAGATGTCAAACTGATGATGCTTCATGTGGTGAGATTTCATAGTGATGAGGTATCATAGTTAAGAGGTGTCATAAGGATGAGGTTTCATGTGATGAGGTGTAAAGTGATGACGTTTCATGTAGTGAGGTGTCATAGTGATGAGAGGTGTCAAACTGATGATGCTTCATGTGGTGAGGTTTCGTAGTGATGGGTTATCATAGTTACGAGGTGTCAGGGATGAGGCTTCATGTGATGAGGTGTAAAGTGATAAGGTTTCATGTAATGAGGTGTCATATGATGAGTTTCATGTGATAAGGTGTTATGGTGATGAGGTTTCATTTAATGAGGTGTCATAGTGTTGAGGTGTCATGTGATGAAGGTTTTATGGTGATGAGTTTTCATGTAATGAGGTCTCATTGTGATGAGGTGTAAATGATCTCATTGTGATGAGGTGTAAATGATGTGTCGTAGTGATGAGGTTAAAGTGATGAGCTTTCATGTAATGAGGTGTCATAGTGATGAGGTGTAGAAGTGATGAGGTCTCATAGTGGTGATTTTTCATAGTGATGAGAGTGTGAATTTTGCAGGGACGTGAAAAAATATAAGGTCGTCTATTTTCAACCTTTTTTTTTCACTTTTTGGCATACTTTTGCTCTTGATGCAGTCTAGCGTGCCTGATTGGATGCAATCGTGTGCAGAACTGTGCGAAAGTTAGGTACAGTGATATGCCTGCATACATGAAATGCTAACTGCTTATCTTAGTGAGAATAAGGATGCATGCATACAAAGTGACCCTGTGAAGAAATGAAAGTCTAACATGGATGAAGGAATGTATGTTGTGCGTGCTTTTTGCCTGTAGTACTTGTTTTATGCATTTTCAGTTGGCATTTGACTTTACTAATTTAAACCTATTTTGCTTTGTCAGAGGTCTCCTCTCACATTATTTCAAAAGTTGCATTATACAGTCGAAACCATTTATAACGAACTTGAAAGTGCGGTAAAAAGTGATCGTTATATCAGTAGTCCGTTCTACCATGCACTTATCGACCAAGCAGTTTTTTTTCTGTACATTTTTATTAAAATGTTCTAACAGCTCCTTTAGTGACAAGTTAAGCCTATTCGCATCGTGAAGTAACGCCTGCTGCGTGCTCACGAGTGAATTAAGCCGCCTTTGTGATGAAATAGCACCATTTCACCAAAGCGCGGTGCTGTTGCGTGGACCCGATCGATTATCCCTTATTAGTTGTGTGCAGCACATTGCCTACTCTGCTCACCCTGTCACTGCCGGGCTGCTTGCTGTATAATATAGGCGCGCGCTTGTGTGTTCTTCGTGCCTGTTTCACTGGGGACTGTGCATGGGTGCGGCGAGTAGTCTGTTAATTCAACGCGGTGAAGACAAGCATTTCGCAAGCAATGTGCACTCTACGTCGTCGCGATGCTTTGACAATCCTACACGATGAGGCGTGGCGTGCTTGGGTTGTCGCCTAATAAAACGTCAAAATGGTCATAAAACATGCAATATACGCTCGCAATCACTGCATCGATGTTTCTCGGTGCCCGTGCTGTTCAACACCAGCGAGCTGCTTTCGTTTCTATAAAGCGACGTGCACTGTAAAGTGGTTTCGCATGACGCGGCGGCAAACTTGCGAATGGCACCATGACGTGCTTGTATCACCGTCAATCCACGGAGTTTATGATGCACGCACAGCCAAGCAGATAGCTGCGGATGACTGCAAGGTTGTTGGCGATAAGTCATAATGGCACGTTCATCGGAGGCTGCCACCTTGCCCTTGCTGTTTTCTGATGCCTGTTTGTGAAGGAATTGCCGCAATCACGCAGAAGTCATAATCATTGATGTAGCGGTCTCTGTTGTTACCGAAAAGACAGAAGACTTTTCGTGGCACATTGTGGCGTCGACGAGTTGAGGGGCACAGTGAACTCTTACGTGACTAAAAGTTATTGTGGTTATCGCTTCTTGCATTCATGGCTTCTTGTGTTCCAAGGCATTGTTCGTTTCATCGTAGGCGGCCATAGCTGCAGAGAACGGCATCAGAAAAGGTTGCCGTGCAAAAGCTGATCACAAGACTTCATGCTGCCTCCTATTTCTTTTCTTTTTTTTTTTCTCACTGCCATTCTGCCACTTAAAAAACGCCTGCAAAGTGAGCGACTTCGCTCGCAGCGTCCAAAGTCTCGTGTGTGGTGCCCGCCGATCTAGGATATCTTTGTCACAATTAAACTGCAGCAGGGAATGCGTGAGGGATCGCCTCTGTCGTGCTTTGGAAGGCCCGTACTTTTTTTTTTAGCTTTGTACGCGGCATATATATACAGTGACAGGTTCGAAGTGTTTGTTGGAAAAGTGAGAGGCTTTGAAAAATGTTCGCTATATGTGGACGCAGTTTCGATAGGTAGCATAGGAAAATCATAAGTGC